>JAUTBZ010136510.1:0-13368 GCA_032361785.1 Lepetodrilus galriftensis | reverse complement strand
TTTTTATTTTTTTTATTTCGGTTAGGTCAAATGAAATAAGAAAATGGATTTTTTTTTGTTTTTCATTCCATGAAGTAGGGGTGTCAATGCATTTCGTGCCAAACTATAGTGTAAAACACATTATTCAAATAACACCAGCAGCAGCAGCACCACCAAAGTAGTCCTCCCTAAAACCTATATATGCAAATATTGGTACTTATGCATAATTTGCTTTCAATACATCACTATTTTTGGTTCAAGGCACGAACGATTATTCGTTTGTGCCCCAGTGCTTGCAATACGTGCACGTCCCAACATCACAATCACATCCTGTATCGATGAACGCCATTCCGTCATTCTTGTACACACTTCCACTAAGGATTGGCCAATAAGAAGTAAACAAACATTGGATCAATCAACACTTATTATTTGTGACATAAATGACCAATGTCCAGTTCAACTGACCAGCTATTGGTCTGGCAGAGTCGTAGAAGTCGCCTTGGTTACGCAGTGTCATCTACGCCATACATCACCGACGGAAGGTAGCTGGTTACACCCTCGTATGACAGCACGGCTATAACACAGCAGGGCTATACAGCTATAAGACGTGTACAGAGCAGGTCTTGCTGTCAGATCTTGCTCCACGGACTGGGGACCGGGATAAGATGAGAATGGGCCCGGGATATTGTTGTCGTGTGCTACTTCTGGCAGGTACGTGTCTGTCACTTCATCAGCATCATCTTGTAGTACTGGATACTAGTAGTGTGCACAGTGCAACAGAATAGCAGTAAGGCATTGCAGGATATGTACAATGCAACATCATATCCTTAGGACATTACCAAATATGGACACAGCATATAGTAAAACAACTTAACATTAGGACATTACAAGATATGGACATGGCATACGGTAAAACAGCTCACCAGTAGGACAGTACAAGATATGGATACAGTGTACAGCTGATCAGATTACTATAAGGACAGTACAAGGATATGGACACCAATACACTACAACATCTTACAATTTAGCAAAGTACAAGATATGTGTATAGTGCAACATCTTCTAACACAGGTACCAACACGTCTTCGATATCGCCAGATCACCGCCTGGACATCTTTGCAATTCGGATTATGATTGAAGTAGAGCACTAGCGTTTACAATTACGATTATGATGTACGCACCACTTTACAATTGTCATCACAATTACTGGGCACCATTAGAACACGCAACACACATTAGAACAAATACAGAAACAACAACATTACTACTACTATCGATACTACTACTACTACTACTAGAACATAAACAATAATAATAATAATAATAATAATAATAATAATAATAATAATAATAATAATATAATGACGACAATAACGTCAACAACACCAACAACGTTTAATACTAAAATTAAATAATGAAGAAAAAAGAAAGATATGGAAATAATAATAATAATAATAATAATGTTTAAAATTATTAATAGTGCGCCAAATGCACTGTCGAAAGTTTGCGGTTAGCATTTACATTATTTTATCTTTCTGTAACTGACGTCTAGTGGCCACATTCAGTTATAGGTTTCACGTGTCTGTTTCAGGAACAATATACATCAGTATGCATTAAACATAGTGCAGACATTCGCTAGATGTACTTAATTTTAATCACTCACCTGTCACAACTGTCAAATATAGACGTCTCATCGTAGCTTCAGAACCGAACCGAACAAAACATAACTTTGATTCCCTCACGCACGGAACCTCGGCATTTGTGGTACACATATACATGTACATTGAACAATGAACATCGCAATCGCAAACAGAGATTTGATAGGAAGTTTTTCGTTTCATAGAATTCATACACTGAAATATTTCAATTTCAAAGAGGCATGTGGGTCATATGCTAATGATTTCGTGACGTATAAACCAAAACAGCAACACTGACATTTATATAGTGGAAATGTTAAAAACACATTGCACATGCTGGAGATGGTACATAACCAGAATCTACTGGGGATTGGGTCCGTTTTCACGAAAACATAAAGCAAACTCGGCTCAAACACAAACACAAATTGAAAAGAATCCTACTATAGTTACTTTTTCGAAACCCGCTACAAATGTAAGTCTGGTTGCAGGAACCAACTTTATGCTATATTTCAATTTCTGAAGTAAAGTTCGATGTATGCTTTATTGCTTGCAGTAATAAACTCATGAATATAACAGCTGTATAATTGTCTTATTCCATATACCTTCTACTTGGGCACCTTGTCGGTAAAATACAAAGAAATATTTTATACATGCTTATACACTGATCCAGAAGTAGGATGCTACAACATATACATTTAGTTGAAAGAAATGCTCCTTCTTAATAATGAACCAATTTGATGTTATTTTGTAAGACTTTTATTATTTTCATTTACATTTTCTAATTGCTCACGAAATTTACGAAATTTATGAAATTTACGAAATTTAAGAAATGCAATATTTTTTAGCTAACCACATTCAAAAGTTTTGTAGCGATAAAAAGTGTTTCATCCAATGGACTTAAACTTGTAGCGGGTTCCGAAATTTTGACTTGCAATCAATTGTAGCTACACGTGTTCTGTGTACCGGGCCCCTGTCAAGGCATGCACAGATCTTGTCAGTAGACGGCAGTAGACCGCAGTAGACCGCCGTATAACACAGTATTTATGTCTAGCTGCTATGTCTGAACAATATCTCAACACTAGTAAACGTATTCTGTACCACTCTGCAGCTACTCTGTGAGTGGGCGGATAATTTACGATTTTAATTCCACAGTATATAACTTCGTGAATATATATCTCAGTGAATGAAAAACAACAACAACAATAACAACAACCAACAGCAATCAACAACCAATGCAGTATATGTTGACTTGAAAAACACCAAATCCAATGATAACTTTTGTTTGCTTCATTTGTAACTAGTGATAACTTTCAAATACAGAGTGACTCCCGCACACGTGCAAACAAATTCCACACATCAGAATCTTGATAACTTTCACTATATCATATATTTTGCGTAAACACACTATATTTGTAACAAATTATGTTTACGCAATGGATGACGACTGTCCAAAGCGATAAGAGTAAACTATTATTTGCGTAATACCCTTTCCAAAGCATATTCCAAATGTCCTCCATTTGGTTCCAAGCAAACGGCGTGCACAATTGTCAACAACACGAAGACATTCCTATACTATGAAGCTATTGCCGTAATTCTGCTGACAGCCTTACGCTCTTTGGAACATATCTTGGAATGGGCAGAAAACAAAGAATATTTGACCATCTATATCGTGTAACGTTGTACAGTGTGTACACACATCATACACTGAGGATAATTAAAGCATGCCAAATATAGAGTGTTTATATGAATAATTGTGAAAGTTATCTAAATATTTGTAGGTGGCATATTCAACCTTACATATGCTTGGAATACATATACATGTACATATAAGTATTTCAAATATAATCACACACAACACGTCTTTCTTGTAAGTGTTCCAACTTCAATAATTAGCTTAGTTTTAATATTTAATTGAATTTATGTTATCATTAGAAGGTTAGTATACCTCCAACAATACCAATACCTGTTGTTCAGTCAGAAATATAGTATGTTGAGAGCAAAATGTCCATTCTGTAACGGAAGAAATGTGTTTCCTGTAACGATTTTGTATCTTTTTTTAGTTTATTAATACTAATATTTCAATATTTAGGCAAAACGTATATTAGATATTATACATCTTTTAAAAAAAGTTCGCCAAATTTTTAAGAATGTAAATATTGACTCTGTACACTATAGTTCATTCAAAAAATCACTTTTAGAAGAAAACATGCTTCTACTGTAATCAGATTATTAATAACGGATGGACAGTCATGGGAAGGACATATTCTCTGATAACTTACATTTTGTAACAATTAATGACTGATTTAACACATGTTTATTGTTAGTCTGAAATATTCACTTTATGCATATAATTTTATGTAAAACTTTATTTATTTACATAAATACCGGGGTATTTTATGATTCATGTGCGTTATATTCTCGGAATAGGGGTGATTCTCCAATTCTTGGCAGGCTATACTGTCAATTTGGCCACATGCTATTAAAAAGCAGGGCCCGTATTCTCAAAACTTCTTAGCTAAGAACTTCTTAGTGAGAACATATTTCTTCACAAATTAACATTAGCAGAAACCCAATTAGGCAAATTCCTAGGACTTACGAAGTTTTGAGAATACGGGCCCAGGGATATAACTGTAACCAAAACAGAACTACAACCCAATTAATTCAAGAGAGGTGACTCTATATTTATATATTTCGTTCTTTTTTATATGGGCACTGTTTAAAATGAAACAACTATATTTATCAAAGAACAACTACCTGAAAGATTGTTTGGTAGTCCATATTGATCTCATACGCACAATAAAATACCGACACAAGAATAGTATTAGTACAAACTTCAGCCTGGAAATTCTAAACTATGTTTACCGTAACAACGAGTTTTGCATGATATGCGGTATATATTCTAAATAAATAATATAAGAAAACAACTTATTAAAACTTTGTATATTTTTAAATTGTATCTATAATATTACACATTGGTGTTATGTTACTATTGTTATTTCAATTGTTAACTAGACCTCGAACAAGAATACTGTCGTTTTATAAAGTCACTTATATATAATTCGTAGTAACTTAAGGACACATGTTATGTTAGAGTTACATCCACACTTTCCGAGGTGTATCGGTCACTACAGTTCTGGTAGTGGGGCCTCCGTGGAGGCATCACGACCAAAACTGTTGTGATATTGACCGATACACCTCGGAAAGTATCGATGTAATTGTCTTATACCCCTCTTCCGATCGAGTATTACATGGCATATCATTTAAATGTAAAATATATGTAATTTCTGAGCAAATAAATGTATAATATAGTGGTAGTGTGAATACGAATGTTTACAGTGTTTATAAACATCATATCGTTGTGTTCAGAAGTTTTATACCACACATCAATCACAATTCAGTGCGTTTTGTGTTTCTGTGATTTGAATCATATGTGATAAACTGGAATCATTAGAATAGTTACATCTATCTATTCAGCGTGACACATTGTAGAACATATACTTCAGCCAAAGGATAACTCGTACTTAGGTTATGTTGTATTGTAGGAAGTATACTATAGAATGAACGATAGCTCGTAGTTAGTAGAAATAATACTCCAACGTAAAGCATACTTCTTAATTAGCGTACTATTATAAGTCTACTTCATATCAGTCATAAGGTAAATATTGCAATACTACAGTACAATACATGAAGTTACTTTCAAGCGATGTAGAATTGCAGAAATTCTAGTTCTAAATTGAACATTGCATACCAACAACATATTTAAGATAATGTTCTAGTATGATGTAGACACTAATTTAACTATACACATGTAGTTATTATTAATATTATTAAAGAGAAGTGGATATTGTATACCAACATATTAATAAGACAATGTGTTTTTGTACACGATATAGTAGGCACTAGTTTAATTAGTTAATATTAGTATTATTATAAAAGAGAAGTCGAGGCGTGGCTACTAGCATAGATAAAATGCGTTATGTTAAATAAGTCTTTGTTGTAAAATCAATGTGCGCTATGATCCATAGCGCGTACATTTCACAGAGTACAGCGCTGTCAGTTACGTGCGTCAACGTGGTCCTACATGATGGACAGCTGTCAGACCGTCACTGGTGTATGTATCACCGGCGTGTCACGATTCAACCCACTCTAAGCCCTAGCCGCAGCACCGGCCACGCTTTTAAAACCAGGAAACATGCATCCTGCAGCATAAAACCCCAGATTTTAAAACCAGGAAATGCATCCTGCAACATACAACTCCGCCTTTAAAACCAGGATGCATGCATCCTGTAGTATAAAAATCAACCTTTAAAACATGGAAACAGGTATCCTGTACTATTATAACTAAGCTATTAAAACTAGGAAACATGCATTCTGCAATATAAAGCTCAGGTTTAAAACCAGGAAACATGCACCCTACGGAATAAAACTCAGCCTTTAAAACCAGGAAACATGCATTCTGTAGTATTAAAACTAAGCTTTTAAAACCAGGAAACATGCATACTGTAGTATAAAAATCAGCCTTTAAAACCAGGAAACATGCATCCTGTAGTATAAAAATCAACACATATTTCGCAAAAGTATACATACACTTGACCTATTAACCGTAACCTATAAACCTCCATGTTCCTCAGAGGTCAATATTGCCAACTAATCATGTCAATTTCCTGAGTCATTATGCGACGATACAACGTTGATGTCTATGCTCAATGCGTTGGATAAAATGTAATTCATAGTAGCACTGATACGAAAACAAATAGTAAATTTAGTCATTAGAGATTTGAAATAACGTTTTTATTTGTTTTAATTACTTTCCAGAGGTTTTCAGTTCATATATAATATAGGTGTTAACCATGCCATATATTGTTAACTAATAGGTACAATTGAAATAAGGAAATAAATAAAAGTTTAGTCATTCTGAATAATAGTTTGTATGAGTCGAAACAAACTCTGAAACGACTTTTCATGTAAGGCGCATTATTAATAGCTACTATAGCCTGAAGTACGAATTCCAGAAAGCTATAAATACTCATTGACAGGAGGCTGCTGTTTATTAATACTTAACGTCACTCAGGTAATGAACTCGGCAACGCTAGGTTAGAATTACAAATGAGTCTTCAGCTGCTACAAAGACACACTACACACGTTCAACTACTAAACCCAGACCTGCACGTACTGAGCTTGTTGTAATGTTCCTCTGTCTGAGATCAGTACATGACTTGTACCAATTCCAATGTTGTGTGCAGATTATTTTCTAAAGCACACACTCACACACACACACACACACACACACACACACACACACACACACACAGACACACACACACACACACACACACACACACACACACGCGCGCACACGCACACGCGCGCACACGCACACATACACTATGTACATCAGTGTGACATATTCTGTCTCAAACGAACTTAAACATCTAGAGAGCTTAGTAATGACTTCAGTTTTCAGACATGATTGTGACAGATGATAATTGTCCCCCCGTTCTAAGTGCATCAGTCAGACTGAGGTTGGGGCGGGTTGCAGTAGATCTGTAATTATTCACGACTTCCACAACAACTGTGCCTGTCTGTACGACTCATGAACCACGGATGGTACAGATTGATATACTGAAACTGACGGATTTCATGTACCAGAGGTGACGGGTACATGCTGATTGTGTTTAGGCGATCATTTTCCATTCATCTTTAGCAATGTACCAATGCTTAGTTTCCTTTGCTCATCAGTTTATTTGAAGTTCTCAGTATATAATTGAGAGTCAGTATAATGTAGTTCTTGATGACGTGGCTTTGCGAGCTGTTCAGTCTGTACATCATGTGTTATACACAGCATACGGCACCATTAGACTTCACACCCTGTGTGCTAGCATGTACTTGTCACTTGTTCCTTACATACATATATCCATATTCTGAACAATGGTAGCGCTATGCAGTGGAAAATCAGGTTGTTTTTTCTGCGAAGGTCATCACTTGAAAAAACCCACAAGATTTGTCCACTGTGCTTTCGGAACCAATCCACGTCGGTATATCATGACACACCTTATGCAGACAAAGAAGCGTGAAACTCCCATTGGTACTAACTCGCAGAGTGACATAATATCTTGTGGGTTTCTAACTAGGCAATCTATATACTATGTCTATAGCCCACTGGTACATGAACACATCTGCCACTATATGAATATGACAGTTTTGTGACAGTTGTTTGTTTCTGTTGCAGGCTTCCTGATAGCTCGCAGCTACGGACAAGGTGAGTTTGTCCTCAGTGCCGTCCTCTGGTATGTCCATCTGGTCATTAGCGGATACCTGTCTGAACACTGATGTCATTAGCATATACCTCTCTGAACACTGATGTCATTAGCGGATACCTGTCTGAACACTGATGTCATTAGCATATAACTGTCTGAACAGTATTGCTATTAAGATATATGAACTTCTCTGAACAGTATTGTCATTAGGATGTAGTAGCGGTACCACCAGCATATTGAGCAGTCACACCATTAGCAACTATTATGCATATTAGCATATTATATAGACAGTAATGTTAATTGGGTGACATAGTCCTTGAACTACTGAAAATTGATACTATAATAATTATAACCTTATAACCATAAAGGAAATATTAGAACTGCTTCAAAGTCGAACTGGATAGTGTGAGGTTCGCCACTAGTGTATCGTAGTGTCACCAACAGTACATAGCCTACTGTTACCAAAATCATATTTGAAAGTCTGTACCAGTACAGATAATCGGATAGTGCAGTTTCACAAATAACGTCTTGGTCAGTCTTGTCATCAGTAATCCATTGATTTCCAGTTTATAATATCACCGAACACTGATTTAGGGTATGCTGATATGATGGCATTGTGTTAAGCGGAATAGTTACATTCAGCTATACTAGTAGACAATGTTTACCTAACAGCAGTGAATGCCTGAAAGAGCTGGAATGGAGGACACTACATGATATACAGCATCATGCTCAGAAGCAGCACCATGTCCTTGTTTCAGAGTCCGTTGATGTTTCTCTGTTCTCCCCAACTCTTAGAAGTATGAGGAAGCTTGTGTTCTATATCTGTTCACTCTCGTCAATACTGTTACACTTTCTGATGCTTGATTCCAATACTTAGTTCCAACATTACTTGAAAGATGTATTATGTATGGCATCCAGTAGTCAACGTCATCAGACATGCGTAGTGAGGTTTCTATGAACCAGAAGCTGGCTCGGTATGACGGATGTTTGTTTATTGTACAGAGTCTTCAATTGTTCGGGCCAATCTTAACATATTTTTGGAGCCGAGTGATTTCTCTGACTCCCGCCGACTGATTATGTCAGGTGAGGTGTGTGTGATGGACGCAATGGACGCGCTGGACGCGCAGGACGCACATGCCGCTTCCTAACACTGTCCCAGTAGTGTAGAGCAGGTTGCAGACATCATAGTGGCAGGCTGGGACACACGCAGGAAGGACACATGTGTTTTTATGGCGTGCACTCATTACGACATCAATATTTCTGTCATTGTATTTTTCTTGATACGAATACCAATCTGATCAGTCTTTCCATAATGTTAAGTACTGAAGACTGTAGAGTCTGTCTGTTAGAACTAGTAACATAAACATGTCCAGGGTTTGATAATCTACCGATTAGGTTATCCTTTCATAAAGCTCTCTTATCCGCTTAACGAACATAAAGCTCTCTTTGCAGTGTATTAGCTATCGGCAAAAAGAGCTTCGTGAAAGGATACCCAGATCTTGAAGTCTATGGGGCTGCTCCTTTCTAGTTATTCTGTCTGTACTTTCTGTCCGACGCATGCGCAGTTACCAAAGATCAACATTGCACAGTGACTGCGCATGCTTCGGACAGAAAGTATAGACAGAACAGTTAGAAAGGAGCAGCCACCTGATGTCTAGTTGCTACCCTTCAAACCATCCATCTATTTCCACACCCACCCATCCACCCACCACCTACGTAGTAATCTATCTATCATGTGTCTATGTTCACACCCACCCATCCACCCTTCTAGCCATCCACCCACCCGTCTAGTCACCCACCCACCAACCCAGCTATACCTACCTACCTAACTAACTATATTTTCTATTTCTATTTCTATTACCTTGACTCCACAGATATACCCAGATATATAGAACATTATATAAGTGTTAACCGCCTACCTTACCTACTTACCATATGCCCAGTCTTTAACACAATTATTACCTTTCCTATACATCATTCCGGCTATAACAGTAGCGTGCCATGCATCATTCAGTGACACTATAAATCTCTCGATTAACGCTGTCTTCCTAGTTCCTCCCTCTATACCATAGACTACTTTAGACTACCTACACTAGCTATCTAACCCGCACCAGCTTACACTCACCTGCATATATATGTCTACTTATTCGTCTGTATATCTGTCTACATATCTGTCTATATATAGTTTTATATCTATAAATATATCTATATATCTGTCTATGTATAGTCGAGTATCCAAGCTTCGTAACCGGAAGTGAAGTGCAATCATATTTAATCATATGAACGAAATTCTGCTGATTGAGATTCATTGTCCAAATATAATTAACATGACACAGGTCCAGGTGATGTCGCATCAGTTACAATAGTAAGAAATTATGCACGTGCGGTTAATACATTAAATGGTCACGTGTAAAAGTAATTCGTAAACTTGAAACAGTAATGAAGTTGGGATACTCTACCTATATATCTGTCTATATATTCCTACTAATATGTCTATATATGTATATATCAAAGTATATTCTTTCGCTCTTTCTTTAGCACACATACACACACGCACACACACTATATATTTATTTCTCTATCTCTCTATCCCCCTCTCCGCCTCTGTGTGTGTCTCTCTCTCTCTCTCCCCCAAATGCTAGATATTCTGTCCTAACCTGTACACCACTAGTTTACTAAATGTATTTCATTAACTCCTCATAACTAGGTAAGTAGTTGAGTAGTCGATGGGTAGAAACTAGCTTTAACGATTAACTATGTCGTTAACTATTAAATAATGACGTTGTACAATATCTACATTATCTCTAATATATACCTAGGGTTAACTCCACGTATTGTAACTTATAATTAGTACATCCAATTCTCTAATGCAATTGCCATTTATCTTAATCTAAATTTGGAAGGAGATTTATACAACTGAAATGAATGCCTCTAATGCATATGATATATCATGTCTATATAATACTGTATACTTATGTAATAGACTAGAGTATACATTCGTTTATTAATACACTTAAATCCATGTTTCTGCTATGCAAGATATATCGACATTGATTTCGTATACTAAAACTAATTCTATAGTATACTATACATAGCAGCTTCCAGGGATAGACAGGGGTAGATATTAGACATGACTACTAGTATTAGTATTTTCTTGGCGTAATGCTGTTGCAATAGTTGCAATGCTTGACACGTATTTAGATGTGGATTTGTCTCATCTCAAGGAGCGGCAAGTGTTGTTGCACTAGATAACATGGTGGAGCCACTCACGTCTACGTCCAAACCAGGTTAGTCCGTAGAATAGAACATAGAACGCTTGCTGCATCTACATGTAATGGACATACAGTGTTAGTACACCCCGAACTAGTTCTCATACATAATAACATATAACACTAGATGCCTATTCAATGCGAAGCACTATGTACGGACCATTAATAGTCATAATGAACATCCTACCCCTAGTATTATATTGTCCCCTAAACTCCCCCCAAACTATTTTTCAATCGCACGACTTTAGGACACTATTGTTGGTGTGACCTAGACGATATATTAGTAGTGATGTGTTGAAGTGATAGCCAGTACAGATGCAGTATAGTAGTAGTGATGTGTTGAAGTGATAGCTAGTACAGATGCAGTATAGTAGTAGTGATGTGTTGAAGTGATAGCTAGTACAGATGCAAGCCGTGTACCTTGGCTTTTGTGTGTATGCTTGGATGGAATTTGAAGAAGTATTCGTGTGTGTCCACGGCGTAGTATACTGTGACACTGAACACTGAACACTATGAACACTCCTGCTTCCTACGACAGAGTCCCTGACTGAGTTTGTCTGGAAAGCGGAACCGGAAGTGTCTGGCGGTATCGTGAAGAACAACCAGGTGTACCAAGGTAGCTCCTCATCTCACTGACCAGCGTTGTCAGGGCTTCGCGCTTCTCTGGCTCGTGTGCACACCTTGCTTCTGTTGTTACCATGTTGTCAAGATGTATACATACCAGCACCGTCTACGTGTACAACAATGTGCAACTGTATACATGTATATAGCTGGTCTCTGTATACATAGTTGGTCTCTGTATAGACATTGCTGGTCTCTGTGGCAGCTGTAGTTAGTGGGGTTTGGATCTATGTTGCAATCGTGACCTTCATCATGAGGCCACAGGGTGAAGGACTAGATGTGCTGTAGAGTAGTGACAGCACGTGTGCTGTGTCTCGTGTAACGGTTCTATGGAGACCACTGTGTTCTGTTTGTGGCACTTGTTTAGTTGACAGTAGTTAGCGCTCTAATCAATTACATACCTGCATCACGTGCTTGTAGTCGAGTCTGTGTCTGTGACCGTGTCGTGTGTGTGAAGTAAAGATACATGGCCGTACGTATTGGCAGTCGGATAATGTTATGAATAGTGCTAAAGATTTGATTTGTTTACATTCGATGGCGTGGTGGGATTAGTAGATGTACACGTAAATGTTTGTGATGTTGTGTATGAATGTTACTACATATTTATAAGTGTGCTACTCCTGTGATACAATGGTAGTGTCTGTGGTACTCTTTGTATATACCGGTATGTGTTTATGAGACTGTGGTGCTGTAGGGTAGTGAATGTGACTGTGTACGACATAGCCTGTATCACAGTTTTTGATACTACACATGTTTACTATGCTTAGGCGGCCTGCATAATAAACTAAGTTTTATCTCGTCAGAGTGACAGACACAAAGCTTAATTACTTGAATCCACCCACCGAGGGATAATAAAACGAATCACGAAACACGTAAAATAGTTTCTTGATGCTTATTAATGTACGACCAGTTTTTTACTACGTGTATATGTAATAATACTCCATTATTTAGATTTTTTGTATTTATTTAAAAATATTATGCAAATAATCTGTAATGAGCAATTATATTTATGGTGAATACAATATTACGACTGAAATATGTTTACATCTAGAAAGAAATTACAGCTCATTTTCAATCAGATTATAATAATTACACGCATGCATTTGATGTTGCCATCTCTACTTATAATTAAATTGATATGACGGACGGGGTGACAGATATAAGCTACGGTGTTCTGAGAGCGCCAGGTCGTCATGTGATTTGGCTGTGGGTTTCCTGTTCGTGGACTTGTCCTGGAATTAGGCTGTGTTGTGTTCTTAAGCTGTGTCGTGTTCTAAGATGTGGCTTGTGTTCTAACCAGAGTTCAGTGTTGCCTTCTGTGATGACGTCACATTACGTCAGCTTACTATTGACGACTAAATGGACACGAGGAATACATAGATGTATTAAGTGTTTCTAAACAAATCAAATGCATTGAATTTCAGGTAATATTTTGTCTGACTATTATTAAGTTCACTGTATGAAAAGTAGCAGTCTCATTAAAATAAGATCCGAAACTAACGCTCAAACAGATACATATATATGACACTCAATTCAATTCAATTCTTTATTAGCCTTTAACTTTACAGTTAATCAGCATTTATATATAATATTATTATTTGATTT
>JAUTBZ010136499.1:0-13368 GCA_032361785.1 Lepetodrilus galriftensis | reverse complement strand
TGTACACACACACACACATACACATACACACACACGTGCGCGCGCACACGCACACACACACACACACACATCTTGTAAGTAAAGTGTAATCGGATGCAGATATAAACAAAAATCCACAGAAGTACATGTACACGTTATGCAATCTTTGAATGAAACCCCCAAAACAGACACGCCGTGTCACGTGGGGTACTATGATGATTGTCAGACTGAAATTACGAACATTCTGAGTGAACAGTTTCGAGACTGCTAAATAACCCCAATCTGACTACATAAACCGATTAAATCTCTATTGCAAATAAAAAGGAGATAATTTATCATCGCCTTACTGAAGGTGAGTGTCCTAGGACAGAACTCTCCCGAGGCCCCGCCGTATATCATATTCTCCACACATTACCTAAATAGTACCGGCCTCAGATGTGCGCCCTGGCGGACACCAACCAGTTGAATTTATGAAATTGATGGATATAAGTGGTATATCTGACCGGGTGGGATGACGCGTGGGGTTCCATCATAAATATACAGAGAGGTGACATCGGGGACCACCGCATTGTCCACGTCACTATAGTCGTGTGTGAGGTCGCGCTGTTGTTCCAAATATGTCATGGCCACCCGATTGTCAATGTTATGTTTAAGAAAAAAAGTACATAATGAATCCTAGTATTATTGGACAAGTGTTATGGCATAATCATTTAGATTGCGTATTTTGTGTGTGTGTGTGTGTGTGTGTGTGTGCGCGCGCGCGCGTGCGTGCGTGCGTGCGTGTGTGTGTATGTGTGTGGAGATAAAGCTCGACTATTACTTGCAAATTTATGTTTATTTTATTATTGTAAAGTTAAAATTTACTTTTATCTTTGCATCCACGATGTTTTGAGCACCAACTAATAAGTCATAACAAACTGGAACAGGTTTTCGGTTCATACTTAAAGTTGCGACACACATTTAGGCACCCTGGACATAAACAGACAATTAGCTGTATCTGGGGGAGCCTGGTACCCACCGCAAACCGAAAGTTAATGTTTCCTGTTTCACGAAAATGACGATAGCTCCAGAACGTAATGACGTACGCTATTCATAGTTTTACATGACGTGTGTGGCGCTTACACTGTTGCATGACGTGTGTGGAGTCCAGAACGGCATGTCTCATCAATAATACATATAACCTGTGCTAGTAAATTGGGCTCTCTTTCAGAGAAATGATTCATAACGATAAATTATAACTAAGACATCGCAGTTTTTGCGTTACTTTCTGAAGTCATGTTTCGTAAAGTCCAATCTCATTACAGTCAGATCTGACGTAACGGAGCGAGTGGGATATATATATATATAATGTTTGCGCCTTAGTTTCGAATCTTAATTTAATGAGCCTACGTACAATCCACAACCAAAATGATAAATTTCGACACAAATTTACTGTTTTGATATGCCATCATATGGGCCTATTTCGTTTTTGCTTTAATGTGAATAAATCATTACGATAGCGCTATGAAATGTGTGCGCAACTGGAGTACAATGTAACTATGTAATGGCCAGTTGTGTCCACGTGTTTCCAGGTATTTCCAGGTATTTCCTACTCACCTGCTTGCCGATGACAGACACTACACACCCCAGGCCACGCTGACATTTCCATGACGTAAATTACAGCTTACCTCCAGATAAAACTTGTCATTTCCACTTCTTAAGAACTATTAATTGTGGCTGATGCTTTTCATGTTACACCATTACTACTGATTTATTATAGATACAGAATAATATTTCTGTAACCAGTGTCTTTATAGCATTATGCATTATCACTGTATTTGATGGGTAAGTCGTTTGACTTTGTTAGCGTATAGACGTAATGTTTAAATGGCTGCAGTAGTGCCAGGACTCTCTTAACCCATATAAGCCTACTGTCCTTGTCCATGGAAGGATTTGTGGTTAGTGTCGCTAGTATTATAATTTTCTGTTATTTATAATTAATTAATTAATAATAATAAATAACAATACATACACATGCAAATGCATTTATAATGTGCCAAATCCATATGTACCAAATGTACCATGTGCCAAATGTACCATGCTCAAAAGTCTGCTCATAGCGCCACATTACTACCCCAGTCAATGGATCAGTGCGCACTCACTTTCCCTTTCAACTCCCTGGGGAGTATGTAAATCGCTATTTGATGTAAGCTGCTAGTGTTATGATACTTTCTGGTACAGACTTGAACATCTAGAATTAGCTGCTATGGGATGGCATACGTATGATTATTGCTCGTATGCTGTTATAATACGTGTCATAACAAACTGATATTATACATGTGGACTAAGAAATACTAACGACCAGGGCCGGTATTCATTAAAGGGCTTAAAGGCATACTATCACGGTTGATAGACCTGGATAATGGACAAACGAATTTCGATCAATGTCAAGTGAACGTACTTTGCCGTTATAGCTAAGAACTAGTCCAAAACAACCATAAATATATGTAATATTATGGCTTTAAGTCAATGTTTGTTATTCGGGAAATAGCTGAGATTAACAGTTATAAAACTTTAAAAAAAGAAATGAACCATCCTATAAAATGTAATTAAAATAACAATATCGTTTCCGCTACTAGGACACACCTTCGTATTAGTATTGCATCCGTATCAAGGTTTACGGAAGTTCAGCGATATCAGAGTGGCAACGAACCAAGACTGGTTCTCTGTTGAACACGCAGAACCTGATCTTGCTACCACTCTGCTTGTCCGTAGACCGGAGCCCAGTCTATATACGAAACTGTGGTATGTCTAACTTTACGTTCATTGGAATATTTTTTATCAAAGCCTGTTGTTCCATTTCAAACCATGCCGTATTTATTTTCATTAAATATAACCTTGCTCCGCAAGTATATAATGCTATACCTCCGATTAGGTGCCACCGGTGGTCTGTCGCCGGAAATGACCCTGACGAGACACACTGGGATGGAGAGTCTGAAGCGACGCCATAACAAGGGAGATGATGCAATAATTAGATTACATCTTACGTCAAAGATTTAGCGCCAAAACTGCTTTAAATTATTGTATAAGTTTATATACAGATTACAGACAGAATCTATCTGCCTCCAACACAAACTCTCGTCCCCTCCGGCTAGTGTCCGTCACATACTACGGCGAGTCCGCCCCCGCGCTCTACAAACGACTACGCGACAGTGACAGATTAATTGTGTGTAAATCTTCCAAGTGGTTTATTTACAGGAAAGCAGACTCCCCCAAAGAAGGTACCACGCGGCTTGTTTCAGCTAAATGACATCGCCGATATAGATCCAATTTGACTTAAAATACGACATCATCGGCCATCAACTAAGCAACGACGTGCCAGCGTCATCGTAGCCGTAACATCACGGTCATCCGCCTTCCTCCTCACCGGAAGTCAACTAATTCTCAGAGTAATTTTCCACCGGCCGTGACATTTTCTAGCCGAGGCGGAGCGACAACTTCAACTCATCGTACACTATCTATAAACATGCAATCACTCACAACTCTTCCTTCGCTAGCAGCTTCTTTGACGAGTCACATGCGTCATTTAGTCGGGTCCTTTTTTGTTGTATACATCATTTGAGATGGCTTCCGATGACATATTACAATAGGGCAGAGTTAACAAGAATACAGGTTTATATATAACCCATAATATATAATCATATTGTGTTAAAGAAAAAAATGGCAGGTAGGCATATATGTTATTGCATCCGTAGCAGACACTGCTAACGCTTAACTTCAATATTTACATCCAGTCAAAATGTCTTCTGAAAAAAAAGATTGCAAGGAAAAAAAGCCAAAGGAAGAAATGCTTTCTTTCTGCAAGTTTTCTTTCTCCTAAAAGTAAAACCAATACAACAGACATATTTGAGATGCATGTTTTGTTTATCAATACAAACCCAGAACTCCTATACGTTTATATATATATATATGCACGCACTTTTACGAAACTAAATTGTGTCAAGTCATTTCGGGGCAACTCCCTTAAACTAATTTCCACATTGCAGCGTCTGCCCGGTTTGTTTTTCCGGGTTCAGTTGAGGAGCAAGTGAAATTTTGGGCAACCACCAGGAAACGACCAGCTACAGGGCTCATGTTTAGCTTTCTCCCTCCCCTCCCCCATCCTCCCCGCCCCTCCTCCCCCACCCCCTCCCTCGTCTAGGTTCCTGGTTCCTAAAACGTGCCCAGACACATGTCTATGGAGTCAACAATGTCCCAAAAGAGACCCTTTGGTCAATATTGATCCCATGCTGACCCGATTCTGCAGCTAGCTCCCACCGCGTTTGCTCCTGCATCCGCTTTGTTTTATAATACGGACCTTGCCGGGACAGACCACCACCACCACCACCAGCATGACCTCCCCCGACACCGACCCCTCATCGGGCGCAGGGGGCGTTATTGCCGTGTGCCCAAGACACCAGCTCATACACACTTTCTTATTGGCAGCAGTATACACACAGCAGTCGAGCAATCGAAGAGCTTGTTTGTGAATTTCAAACAAAACAAGTTAACGGTTTGGAGAATGTTTGCTACCTGCTGTTTGTCGACCCGGGGAGAAGGAAGTTTGCTGCCAAATTTGCTGCGGGCTCGTGCAAGGGATCATCAAACAGCCGCTCTCGTGAGGCAGTCCAACTACCTGCCTCACACTTTGTACTTTACCTCCTTATATAAGTCTAATGTTCCGCTGTAATGGGGAGGAGGAGGAGGAGGAGGAGGAGGGGGTTTACGCCCTTTCCCAAGAGTTCCCATGACGCGTTCTAGAGACCATCACCACGACACATGGCTTCCTTGTATACCTCGGGAGTCACCTGGTCGTGAGTCCACGAGTTCCTCGGTCAGGGTTCTTATAGGCAAAACTGGGTCTGAATAATATTGACAGTAAGGGGTGACATGGAATTGCCACTGCATGTCAACTGCCGGATCAGGCTTCCTTCTCGGCATGACCTCCAGGTAGGATGACATGCCACACAAGGGGAAGTCGGCGGATCTGGGTTACTGTTAAACATCAAACATTCACATGCATTTACCGTACATAGCTAATTGGAACATGCTTTGCTTTACCAATTCCGCAAGCAAAGAGGAAACCATAGGAATTTGAACGAATTCGGGCCTGTTTGCGTTTCCGGAAATTGACCGGAAGTAAAATTCGGGGATAGGTTTCTGTTGATGTCGATTGTTTTGTTGTCATTTTTTTTTCTCATTGAAAGTTTCATAACAAACCAAAACTATCATGTTCTCCACCATTGTTTGACTTCAGAGCAATGCAATTTATTGGCTGCCGAGAAATGCAACTTTTTACCATAGAGACTTGTACATCATTGGCTTTCACCATAACCGCACAGCCGCTGACTATGCATATGGATTTTAAATAGATACATTAACACATCTAATAACAGATAATAACAAGTGAAATACTGTCCTTACAGACTGAACCACACTTATTTTACTTAGTGCAATTAAGAATATAGAAGTGGGAGGATAACGGCCTTTTGTATTCTTCTCGTTCCTGTTAAGAGCTATGACGACATTATCACGGTTGAATAAAAATAAATAAAGCACAAAAAAAATATATTGAAAACAATAAAACATATACACGAACTCGTAAAATCGTATATTGTGATATACTACTGACATCATGAAAAGAAAATAACATGTTGCTATTTCAGGAAACTATACTGATAGAAGGTCGTGGTTTTTCATACATTGCTTTGAGAATCAAGGTTAATGATGCTGTAGTGAAAGTTCTGCTTCACATTAAAATACAACCTTCACGCATATAAAATGCTTTACTAGATTTCCTCCAGTAAAGTAGACTGGTTTTCGCTTTGAGCATCTTGACGTGGTCGTGAGACTGGGAACGCTCTACAGGACAGAGCTTAAACAAGTATATGTTCAGTGGTTTTTGCGCCTGCCTTTATGATATGCTGTGATCAGTTCATATTATAGCAGTTCCTATATATCGTCATCCAAACCATGGTCGAATCCCGTATTGGTTCCCACTAACCAAACCAAGGTCGATTATGTGTTGACAAAGTCAGTTGTCTCGTCATAGTTGATGGAGATATTAATTTGATAAACACAGTGACATCTGAAGTCTAATACCAGCAATAACAATATCGAATCAAATCGAAAAATGTATGTTTAAAAATAATGTTTTTGCAGATGTTGATACCACATTACAAAATTCAATGGAGATTTCCGCCAGTTCCGAAGCTGTAAGCTTGTTTGCGGTTAGATAACACCCGTATGTTGGTTCGTGAGTCTGTGCACACATTGCCCATTGTTTTTCCTCATTCTAAAAATAAAAAAAACTACACGTGTATTTACAACCACCAGTTTCGTTATTTCCGTGTTTCAATAATGTTGTGATTATTGGACAGCAATGACCAAGAGGTTAGGTTCAAGTAACTGTCGCTGACAACAATTACAAAACATTGACCGAGGCGATCTAGTCAAATATTGTTTGACACCGAAATATTCCCATCACAACAAGGAAACACTGAGCTTGCGATTGAGTCGCTATGAATTTAACGAAACCCTACAACTAGCAAGAGCTAATTAACCAATGCGTGTACATGTAACTATACGTAACAGTGGTCATAACACAACTTTATGTCGTCTTCCTAGCATGTGCAGTTGTAATCTACGATAGGAAATAGAAAAAGAAAGAAAAACAAACAAATAATAATGATAAAAATGTGTGTGCTCTCCAGAGCTTAGTTGTAGATATCAGTTATGTGTAAACGTGCGTGGTAATCAATAATTAACGCTTAATTGAATCAGAATTCACGCAACCAGCAAGATTATGTTCATATCATGGTGAGACCAGTTGACCAAAAATCATGTCGAATTCAATGTCCAAGTTTAAATACGAATAAATAAATGCACGGATTCCCTTTCATTTTAGAAAAGGCAATTTTATTTCATGTACACCGGTTGCGTGTCCACCATATATATACCACGTGATCACATTCGGATTGCCAGGGTGGTCTTCCGTCTGAAAACATAAGAAATTATCCCCTGTTGAAAAAAAAAGAAAAAAGAAAAGAAACAAGCTAGGTAAAAGAGGACCCCCTTGTCGCATTCATATAACGCCACGGTCAGCCGACGCTGCCTGTCGCAAACTATGTGTTAATGATGCTGCGCGCATGACAGCCATAAGGGGAAGTATTGTACCGGCGAGATTTTCACTTTGATCTCGCAGACTTAAGCTCTACCTATCACTTAAAGGTGTTGTCAACGCGCGTAATTGGAAAGTTGTGGATATACCTGTTATATTCTCAAAGTTAGCTGTGACATGAAACACGATGTTGAATTATGAGAAACATAAAAGGGTCGTGAAATAAGATGGCGACGGATCTGGTAATATGTCAGAAAAAGATACCGTTTATGAACGGGGCATGATCTGTCTTCATCAACATACATGCATAGTCCCATCAGCTGTGTGTCTTTTATAGCCCAGTTTCTCAACAGTTTCCATGTAAACGTCACCGCTTAGACAATGATGCGGCATTTTGTATGTAAAAAGTAGCCATTTTATGCTCGTCGCACTTTACTTAATTTATTCAACTTGAAAACGTATTGTTCGGGAAACATTTGATATTTAATTAATTACTTAGTTAGTTACAAAGGTTCCGAGGACGTGTACATTGTCTATAACTATTTAGCTTGGTGTTGAAATGAAGCCAGATAAATCAGCTAATTTAATTAGAAGATGAAATATACAGTACAACATCAAACTATTATTTATTATTTAATGTGGGCTGTATATGTAAGCCATTGGTTAACGGTGATATATCGTATACCGTCGATATTACTTCCGTGTTGAATTTAAATTGCTGACAAATCAACACAACGTGTGTGCGCACGTGGGTGTGTGTGTTTGTGTATATATGTGTGTGTGGTGTGTATGTGTGTGTGTGTGTGTGTGTGTGTGTGTGTGTGTGTGTGTGTGTGTGTGTGTGTGTCAACGCTCAACGTTGGAGTGGGTGTTTGTGGGAGAGTATTTGTGAAAGGAGGGAGGGAAGAATGATATACAGATTCAGCAGCATCAGTTCGGGCTTCACATCCCACATTGTGACCTGTGCTATAAGTTGACTCACTATGCATGAGAAGCAGCTTTGAGTTATTTTACAGAACTATAGCCATGTTATGTAGGTTGCATTTAATTACGATATGCTATTATGTATACAATACAGTTAATAATTGCTAGATGGAATTTAAACATACGTTTTTCTCTCGTTCGCTCGACTTGTTTATATGCATACCGCCTCGAGATAACGAAACTTTTTGAGTACGATTTCATGGTCAACTCAAAGTTTTGATCACAAATCCCATCTGAGCTTGAACAAGAAATCGTACTAATAAAGTTTATATCCCTCTAACAATACTTTCAAATAATATAAATAACCTAAGTTCTATTATAGATTTATATATTTGTAATACGAGATTCTAGGTAATAATACTATTATAGATTTATAGATTTTGTAGTAAGAGATTCTAGGTAATATTCAATACTCGGAATCAACATCTTTCCTATTGATGCATATTTTCCACAACCGAACTTTAAACGTGGTTGCTGTGAATCCAATTGCTTGGTACACGTGACTTCATTCACTAATATTCATGAGTGTAAACGCGAGTACGCGCACATTCTGCGGTGCGCTCCAAATGCACGATCCAAGTGTACATCAATCCCCAAACACCACAAGCTTCCGGTAGCCTCGTTAGTGTGGGGTCCTTGCGGTTTCCACTCATCCTGTCAGAGTGGGCAACAGCTTCGCTTAGCAGTGACGTAACCAGTTTACTGGCGGTAGCGAGGAGAACTGCGAATGAGGAAGCACAGTAGATACATATATATGTGCAGTAGTTGTAGGCTACGTGCGGGTTCGTCCGGTGCACGTTATATTATCAGGACCGGATGTGCAGGCATTGTTCATCACGTAAGGTGTTGTGAGCGGCTGGTCTATTAATAGAACTGGGGATTTCCCTGTCAACTTATAACGTAGAACATACGGACTGAAGAGGCGACGACGGGATATTTAACGTGAATAATTAAATGCTCGCAAGTTCATGTCGTTTGGTCGTTTGGTCATGTCGTTTGGTTGTGTATAGATAATGTCTGAAGGTGATGTCGATGTTTGTCATGTTCTTAGGCTGTTTGACAAACATTACCATTTTTTTTATACGCGGAAGTGTATAAAATACGCTATAAACACCCGGCCGTGCTAATTTGGAAAGTTGCCGGGGATTTTTTTGTATTGGCTTCCCACTTTTAGGCTACTAGTATTTGTGATGAGAGTTTGTTCCCGGATGCTTCAGATTGTAATGTTAATTCATTTAATATGAGCAGATATTCCAAGGACGGCATACCAGTGACGTTAACCGGAGCACGTAATAAAACGCCATAGGCGAAACATCATGTAGGCATTCTAAAAGGCACGGTGAAAATAACCTGAACAGACTTTTTTAATTTTAAAACTATTTCGTATTTTACCTTGAAACTCAGTTGGCATACCCTGCTGTTCTCTCACTTTAAAGGAAACTGTAATTTATTTATTTACTTTACAAAAAGCGCACAAAAGAATACTTTATACGCTCAAAATACAAGGCAATTACTCCTGTCGCGCGCTGGAATTCCGCTACAAAATACTGGTATCCGTCTATGACTGATGATTAGACTTCCCGGGCGCAGACGTAGACAACGACGGATTCCAGTCCAGATATGCATATGAATCATCCTACTAAAGGAGACACTTTTGATTAAACGGCGAAGCAGGCCAAGGAATTCAACAAAGCTAATTTCCCGCCACATTACACGAATTTCACCACCTTGTGCTCCCCGGCAGACGCCGAGCTCCAGCGAGGAGGAATACCAGCGCGCTAGACGGCGTTTACAGTTAGAAGACCCGTGCAACATATCAATCTACCATGGCGTCCCTACTCCGGTCGCTACAGCCGTTTATTTATGTCGCGCCTCCACATTCAACTGGTTGCTGTCTCAATGATACTATAGTAGTTAGGAGACGTCTTACCGGGTTTTGACATTCTACGTGTACAGATGGACACCAGTTTGAAAATGGTACTTTGACTCACAGCGTCGCGCCTGGAAAGTTTACTGTTTCATAAATTTACTCCATGAGCACATAAAAAAGAGAACAGTTTTCAGATTCTTGCATGAAAACTGAGCTTGACCAAGGTATTATTGATGGTACCAGTCACAATGCATATGCATACGAAGACAGCGCATTGATAGAGCGGCGGACAATAGGGTGGAATTATCTTAAAGGTCTGGGTTTGAATCTCGGTAGGTATCGTCTCTACCATAGAACATTCGCAGCGGAAATAGAATTGCTAAGAAGTCCAATTACCCATGGCCGGTGTACCATTTCAAAGGACAATAATCTCAATATTTAGTATATACTTTCGTATTCGTTGATTTGTGCACCCTTTATGCACCCTTCTGTATTGTTGTACGCAGGCGAGACTAAAATAAAATATATTATTATGTCTGTCTGCGTGTTTAATTAATATTATTAAAATACTAATGGAGGTACACAGACAAATTATGGTCTATTTTAAGACTTTAGTCAATGACCGTATATTAAAATGTTTCTGTTGTTCGCACACCTGCTATGATGACGCCCGCACTCAGGTGTTGGGCGTGTGTTTGTGTTTGTGTTTGTGTTTGTGTTTGTGTTTGTGATTGTGTATGTGTAATTGCGTGTAAATAGAATTTTAAAATCCGGGTATCTTTTCACGAAGCTCTCTTATCCACTAAAAGACCATAACGCTCTCTTTGTCCATAGCTAACACACTGCAAAGAGAGCGCTATGGTCTCTTATATATTAGTGTACAAGAGAGCTCTGTGAAAGTATACTCTGTATACCTGGGCCCGTTTCTCAGAACTATTGTAGCTACAAATTGTAAGGTCAACGCTTTCTATTGTGGCAGGAGCCCAGTTACAACTAGTCAGCGCTTTATATTGTGGCGGGAGCCCAGTTACAACTAGTGTAAGGTCAACGCTTTCTATTGTGGCGGGAGCCCAGTTACAACTATTGTAGCGCTAGAAAACGGTTCTGAGCAACGGGCCCCTGGACATGATATTCTATTATCTCATTTCTAAATTTGTAATGGTAGATCTATGTCAAATCTATAATTAAATACATACGTTTATGGTCATGTCATTGCAATAGGTTTCACGTCTATTGCATACAATTCTCAAGAAAATAACTGTAAATAGTAGGCTACTAAATACACATGTTCGTGTTCTCGGCTGTACACACGCAGACACTACCGTTTATATGTACTCAATTGAGAAAACTGAGATACATTTCAAACTACAATATCTCGTAATATCATATGGCCACGACGGCAAAGGTCATCAATGTGAGAAATACTAGTATGTCATATAACCGAAGTAAATATAAGTAGCGTCTACTTTAGAGTCAGATGTCAAGTTAAATATTTGAACCAGATACATAACTACTTTCTTATTTTACTATAAGAAATAGTGTCCCTGTTAAAACTAAGAACAACCGAGTTGTCAAACTTTACTAAATAACCTACGTACGGCTGGTTTGACTCTGGAATCATCTCACTGCCTAACCACATTGACGACGCACTATGCAATGTGTTATTCTGAACGTGAATAACACATAATATGTGTGTACAATAACAGTGACAATGAATTACGCGCAAAACTCATGACGCGAATAAATCTATCTATATTTTCTAAGGACTAAAAATGATACTTATTTATATGGGTGCTACTGCTTTAATTGCGATACAGTGCAGCTGTTGAGTCACGTGATCAGTGACGCCAGTATTAAGATTATCCCTCACATCTGTGTATCAATATGCTGATACCAGTGCGCATCTGTTGTCTTTGTTGAAGAAGACTTGCGGTTTCATCCTTCCGGTCCGAAGCACATCTGTTGGGAGTTTTATAGTAAAGCTTGTCTCATGCACCGAACGATCTTTCCACGCGTTGATCACTTTACGAAACACCGGAAAACTAAACAAAATTTAATAATCCACAATATATATTTATTGAGTTCAACAGTTAAATGGTACATATACGTCTACATGACGTGGGTATGTATAATGGATAAAAAACAAGATGGCGATGCCGTGAATTTTACTTTACGAAACACCGTAAAACTAAACAAAATTTAATAATCCACAATAAATATATATTTATTGAATTCAACAGTTAAATGGTACACGTATCTATAGGCCTACGTCTACATGACGTGCGTATATATACGTTAATGGATGCAAAACAAGATGGCTGTGCCGTGAATTCAGGGACCCCGGCCACCCACCAGAAAACAATCTTCTCCATGTCCGTGGCGCATCAACATCTAATTAACCCCCCTGGGCTGTTCACAAAGGACGGGCAATTCAGCTGGGTGTGGGGCAAGACCTGTGTGTGAGGAGACTCCGACCCCTCCTCCTGACTTTTCAACTGTCATCCTCCCAGTTCTTCTGTGTCAACAGCTAATTATCGCCGTCCATTTCCATGCTATTCTTTTTCTCTCTCTCAAAAATCACTAGTATGTCATTACAAACACGACTAATTTGCGCCAATTTAGAGACTAGGGACATTCATATTTCGCGACTTCATTGTCATGCCGGGTTGTCATATAAGGAGGGAATTATAATCTGTATACAAATATTTTTCTGCATCATGGTTGCCAGATGAGTTGAATGCAGGGGCTGGAGATCGTCTCCGCCCATAGTTCTCGGTCTCACAATGGTTCCTCCACAGGAGGCGAACTAGAGTGGTTCCAATACGCTCGGTTCTTTTACTAGAAAATTATGTTGTCTCACCCGATAAGTTGTAAACAAGACTTGGGTTTCACCGGGTGATTATCTGCAGTGTGGACATGCCGTGAGACAAGTAGTACCCAACAAAGGACGCCGTCACGGGGTACGACTGTCGCAAACAACGCATGACGGATACAGCTCTCGCTTTCCTTGACTTTCTGTTCCCACGGTGCTGGACTGCGTAATCTCGTCACAAATCTCGCACGATCGCGTGCCTCGTGATTAGAGAAATTACTTGGAGGAAGGAAGAAGAAATGGAAGACAATAATTGAGGCAGAACGTCACGTGACTTTGTTACCTCCATGGTTAGGATTAGTTGTGTGGGAAATACGACCAAGGTGTTGAACGTTCACCACTGAAGTGATCAGTGACGAGTTCGAATCCAAATTTCACGACACCAAGATGTGTGAACTTTATACTACTAGTATATGTTACAACACGACGATACTTTTCTTAGCAGCTATATTACCACTACTACTACTACTACTACTACTACTACTACTACTACTACTACTACTACTACTACTACTACTACTACTA
>JAUTBZ010136488.1:0-13374 GCA_032361785.1 Lepetodrilus galriftensis | reverse complement strand
TCATTTTTTGCAGGTAGGATGATGGAGTAGTTCAACATTATTATTCTTAGCCCTTATTGTTCTTATTTTTACCAGTTCGGCTAGTCTAATGGTTGAAGCTGACGGTTAGCTTAATATTTGCCTTGATTGGTGGATCTTATTAATCGCCCTAAAAGTATTTTCAGCGATAAAGCTTGTATCATTCGACAAGCTCATGATACTTCACTAAAGACTGAGCTTGTCGAAGTGGGTGTTTTTTAATATGTTATTGCTTTTAGGATAATTAATATTGACTCAGGGGAATAAAGTTTAGTTTTAGATCAATTTCTCCAGATAAATTTATTGAGGTGGAGCATGGCAACAATCACGTATAGAACAATGGATGAAAAGCGGGATAAACTAGCTGAATTGGCAAGTGAACAAGATATTAGTGTTAATAAGGTTATTGATGAACTAGTCACTATTGCACTTACCGAACGGAATACTTATCTACGTTTTGCGGCTAGAGTCAGTAGAGGAGATCCAAAGGCTGCACTGGAAATTCTCAAATCAAAAGCATTTGTTGAATAGGGAAATTCAATCTGGCTAATCCTTGCTTGATTCGGATGGCAGGTGTTCTTGCATTAGAGTAGGGCATAGGTAATTGAGTTTTGTACTGTAGTAGTTTGTTAGCTTATTAAGGATGCTCAACCTGCTGTATTGGGTACTCTTGATAGTGAAGAGTATATAAGTGAGCATAATTATTTTAACAATTTACTGGTTTATTTTCCGCTCTTCTGCGTTGTTGTTCTGTCGCGTAGCTCACTATGCTTCCTCAACAACGCCTTGAATAACTAAAAGTATCCTGCGTAAATTTTGTTAAAATGTTTATGCCTACCTTCTTACGTTTAGGATTGTAACTTTTGCAAATATTTACTTTTATGCTAGTCAGGTAACTAGTTATTTGGAGCGTTTGATATGCAAACATGGCGTGTGCAAGATGCAAAAGCACGATTTAGCGAGTTCCTTGAAGCTTGTACTAAAGATGGCCCTCAACTTGTAACAAAGCGAGGCGTTGAGGCCGCTGTCCTTGTGCCTATAGATACATGGAAAAGGATGCAAAAAGTAGCTAAGCCTTCACTAAAAACATTGTTGCTGTCAGATAAAGGTCGAGGTGATTTACTTATCCCCGAGCGTGGAAAAGCAAGGCGGCGAAATATTCAAAAGGTACTGTAAGCATGTATCTGTTAGATATCAATGTAGTATCAGAGTTGCGTCGAAAAAAACCGCATGGAGCAGTTGTAGCTTGGCTTAACTCTGTTGCTGATAAATATTTATTCCTTTCAGCAGTAACTCTGGCAGAGATTCAAGCAGGGATTGAAATGACTGGTGATCAAAATCAGGAGAGGGCTGGTGAACTTGAGGTTTGGCTTGATATGGTTTCTGAGAGTTATAATATCCTAGCTATGGATGGTGATATTTTTCGCATGTGGGCAAAGTTAATGCATAGACGTCCAAACACGCTTTATGAAGATGCAATGATTGCTGCAACGGCACAAACCAAGAAGCTGGCTGTTGTAACACGCAATGTTACGGATTTTGAATATTTTAATGTAGAGATTATTAATCCGTTTGAATGCACAGAGAACTTGAAATAAATAAAGTTGGGTATTCGTTTTTTATCAATTGCTTATGTATCTAGAATGCCCCTGATATTTCTTGATACTTACTTTCAAGTGTTTGTATTTTCATCTTTGGTAAGTGGCTGAATTAAGAAAGTATTCTATAAATGGATTGGTTGAAATATCTCAGCTCACTTTAGACTCATGAATGGATTAATTCCTGTGCCTAGATTACAGTTAATCAGGAGTAATCACAATGAGTATCACCACACAAGTTGTAACTGCCCATGTTCCTCTACCGTTAGCAAAAAGGCTTAATACGCTGGCCACACGATTAGAGCGACCAAAGGGCTGGATAGTTAAACAGGCATTGACTGCTTGGTTAGACCAAGAGGAAGAAAGGCGTCAATTGACGCTGGAAGCTATGGCAGACGTAGATAGTGGTAATGTGATTGACCATCAAGCTGTATTGGCGTGGGCGGATAATTTAGATAAATAATGGTAATTAAATGGACAAGTAAGGCCAACAGCGACCTTGTACGATTATATGAGTTTCTATCTCCGCAAATCCAAGCGCAGCTGCTCATGCTGTGCAGACACTAGCTCGAGTCCCTGAAAAACTACTGGATCAGCCCAGAATAGGTGAAAAACTGGAAGAGTTTAGCCCAAGAAATGTGCGCCACGTCTTTCCTGGTCATTACGAAATGCGCTATGAAATTTGTTTAGAAGTAATCTATATTTTAAGGGTCTGGCACACCAGAGAAGACCGTTAAAATTTTTCTATCTTGCCTTTCTTTTCATAAGGTTTTTAATATAGGGACCATCAATCCGTTTGAATACGCAGAGAACTTGAACCGATAAACATGGTGCGTATTTCTCTAAGAGTTCAAGGGATTAGCCAGTTGACTCCTTGATTTTATCTTTCGGGCTTGAATGCTAGCCATCTATATAATAATGATTCTATGACTTATTAAAATTCTGCTACGGTTGTACGGGAATACCGTACAAGAGGTTTAATACTATGGAAGTAATAAGTGTTAATCAATTCCGTTCACGTCTGAAAGAATGTGTGGATAACATTACTGATACACACGATGTGTTATTTGATTCAGAAAGCGTATCAGGAGGTAAATCAATCTATCAGTAACAACTTCCTGAAGATATTCTAGCTCTTCTAGTGTTAATTCACGTTACCTGCCTCACCAATAATTTACCCCACCTCTTAATGCGGGTATGCGGAGGAGGCTCTCCTTGTTGAATAGCTAT
Organism: Lepetodrilus galriftensis; assembly: GCA_032361785.1. Classification (NCBI taxonomy): domain Eukaryota; kingdom Metazoa; phylum Mollusca; class Gastropoda; order Lepetellida; family Lepetodrilidae; genus Lepetodrilus; species Lepetodrilus galriftensis. Next base: position 10,528 of record JAUTBZ010136488.1, on the reverse strand, counting down.
TATTATCCATGAATAATGATTGTTTTTAGCTGTTTTTATGAAAAGTGCGTATATTTCTGTTTATTGCTACTTATAGGTTGCCAGTCTCAATAATACCCACAGGTTGGGCTTGGTTTTGTGTAAGCACCAATATGGCTAATTCTTTGTTATTCCCTGTAACAGGGAAAAAGGCATAATCCCCAACAATACCACCATGTTGAATAATAAACTTATTGAGAGTGTCTTTTAGTCTTTTAGTCTTTTAGTCTTTTGTTCTTAAAGGTAAGTACGGGATCAAGCTGCCTTTCAAGTATTGTATTAATATGGCCTTGATATGGTTCATAATATTCAGGGCGTTCATCTATGTCTCTTTCACCAAATAAGTCTATCCCCATCATTATACCAAGTCGCTCATCTGCATTTTCTGGCATGTTAACAAATGCCATTTTGGGGCGGGAAAAATAGTGGGTTTTAAGATTATCAAAGCGGATGCTTTCAGAGTCTATATAGCTGGAATTAACAAGTTTGAATTGCCCATTGTTGAAAACTGCATAAGCAGGATGCTTTAAATAAAGCGAGTATGAACCAAAAATAAATGCAGCCATTTGCATAGCCAGCAATACATTAATATCAAATCTCAGATATTTTTTATCTTCGTTGTAAACAATAAAAACAAGCAATGGACCAAGAACAAGATCAACAAAATGAGCATCAGGGCTGTGTCATAAAAGCCTCCTAGCTTGGCATAGGAGAAGGGGAACCAGGTGAAATAAGCGAAGACTAGAAATAGGATGATAATAAACTGGCTTATCAATAGGTTTCGAAGCGCTATTTTTGTTCTCATTGATTTCCCCAAATAGTTAGATATTTGAGGGTATCTTTTACAAGTATTCTTGACTTGTTAAAAATTGATTAAGGGTATTTTTAGGTGGAAGGAGCTGGCTTTGGATTAGTCTTGGTACCTGTTGAATTAGAATAATGTTATGCATGATAGTTATAAGGGCTTTCACCTAAATGGAAAGCTTAGTAAACAATGAAAATTTAGCTGCCCTTTTATCAAATGTGAAGGTTGTTTTACAACCAAATTCTGCGGCTGTATAGGCAATAAGTAAATCGGCAAGATCAAAAGTAGATTGACTTGCTGCCGTAAGAAACCCGCTCATAACAGGCTGCTTTTCAAAAATAAAGGCAGGCATAACGAGCAAGTTGCTGAGTGATAATAAAATATCTTCCCTTTCTACTTTATAGATGGCATCAAGAACCCAGATAAGCTCAAGTATGACTAATAAGGAAATGTAGAGTGGTTTTTTTCAGCTTCCGCATTATTTATTAGCTTATTGGCAGCTTCAGCTTGCTCCTGATCATCCTTAATAAGGAAATGAACAAGGATATTGGTATCGACAGCATTCATGAAAACTTCTGCTTCATTTTGTGCTTAATCCCTTGATCCATTTCTTCTATTGAAACAGCAGATGATTTTTTATATTGAGCGAGCATTCCGAAAACATCAGCAGAAGCTTTTGTGATGGGTTTTAAAATCACTTCATTTTTATTGCTAACAATAAACTCAACCTTATCGCCTGTTAGGAGGTGTAATGCTTCTCGTACCGTCTTCGGTATGGTTACTTGCCCTTTACTCGTTAGTGTTGATGCTATCATCTTTATTCCTTACTTTAATTATATTTCTTACCAAGAGTAATACTTGAATATATTAAAGTCAAACTAAGCTGTTTCTATTGGGGGGGATAATAGGTAACAAGCAATTGATTTAATTATTGAGCTTGGAGAAAAGGGGTTATCAAATACTTGCCCTGAGTTTATTCTTATATGAAGTTTTATCTGTAGCAGCGGTTAGCCGTTTTTCTACTAAAGTTGCTTATCAACTAATATGCCAGCATCAAAAGGTTAACCTGGAGCTTGTTGATATTGATCTAAAAGTTATCGAACAGGCAATTTCAATCACTGAAAACGGACATCCAAATTCAGGCTATCCATCCTTTTACGACTCTGCGTATCATGCGTTAGCGATTCAGAATGAATCTCAGAGCGTTCACTGTCTAAGCGCATAAAGCTCTTCACTTGTCATGAGTGACAGGGTTGTCAGAATGTATCTTGTCTTCCAAAGCGGAGTCTTTCTGAGTGTCTTTTGGCTGGATTAGGCAATAATAACATACCAATTATTTCTATGATTTTGAGAGTTGAGATGCTTTTATTTTATTAAGTACAAGGGGTTGTCAGCTTGATTTGGGTGTACATTATGCCAACCCTGAACTGCTTGGTTTATGTTACATATGACTTTAATTACTCTTATAATTTTCATGTTGAATATAAGATGAAAAACGATCAATTAGATATTTGTTTTTAGGTGTATTCAAGTTGTTTTTTTCATGTTTATCCTTTTTAAGGTTAAATACACCTGTGATTTTCAGCTCGTCGTTGTCACTGTAAAGCATTTTAAATAATTGATTGTCTGCTGTTTTTATAATTAATGCCTTATCTCCCTTTCTATTTGGGACATTGTGATGAGTAACATGTAATCCTACTTTTTTCTTTAGCAGAGATTTTCCTTTCCAGCTTTTTGGAGGAGTTACTCCAATTCTATCAAGCATCGTTGGAGCAATATCCAGCTGTGTTGCAAAATCTCGTTCTTTATATAATTCAGGTTTACTATCAATAATTATCATGGGAATGTGGGTTTCTTCATTGTATAAATTACCGATGTGTCCAAAATGCCCGTGCTCACCAATCCCTTCGCCATGATCAGCAACTATCCAGATTATAGAGTTATTTAAGTATCCTTTGTGTTTGAGCTGTTTAAATATTTCAGAAATATAAAAGTCTGTTTGAACGATGCCGTTATCATAAAAATTAGTATCAAGCATCACGGTATCGGTACCATAAATATCTTTAATAATAGGTAGCCTATAAACCCAGTCATTAACATTTGTATAGGGTGTATATTTCGCAAACTGTTTTTTTCTGAGGCCTGAAGAGTGGCTGGACATCAGGTGAAAATAGAAAAAAGAAGGCTTGCTGTATACGGGGAGTGACGATAGTTTGTCAATGACAAGTTCATCATCCGTCATTGCAAATTTACCTTTGGCGCTACTACCATCATAGAAAAGATCATAGGGGGGATAGTTTTTACTTAATCCAGACCAACTATGATCTGTCGATAGAATGAAGTTAATATCATAACCAAGGTCTTTTAATATGGTATTGATTTTAATATTATTTGGGCTTATTTCGTTAAGCGGCCTAGAGCCTAGAGTGCTCAAAATTCCACAGTTAGATTCCGCACAAGTAGAGAAAGCATTCTTTACTAACACTGCTTGTTTCTTACTGGTCAGCGTATCAATAAATGTAGATGTCTTTCTTTTATAGCCATAGCTACTCAAATGATCTGCTCTTAGTGCATCAGCGATAATAAGAATAATGTTCGGTTTATTTTCAACAACATTATTTTCTAGGCTGTATATCTCTTGTTGGCTAGATTCACGTATTCTGCTCTTTAGGTCGATATAAGTAGTAGATAATAAAAGGTCGGTTAGGGGTTCTCCATTCCACATATCATTTTGTGTATCTACGTGAGTTGTAATGTATGTATGTAAAAAAAGAGGGATAATTAAAAATGATAATGAAATATAAATTATTTCTTTAATTCTGAGTTCCTTATTCTTTGCTTTGTTAATAAGTGTTTCAATATTATTGAGTACTATTCCTGTACTTTTATGGTAGTACATTATAATAAAAATAAGCATAATGAATGCCAATAAATATACGATGGATAAGGGAAGTGGGAGTATTTCTTCTAATTTATCCAGCTCTTTTGCATACTTGACAATGTAGTTAAATGTAAAATTTGTTCCCCAGTTTTTGTTCCCTATATAATCAATAAGGAATATAGAAACTATTGAATAGGTTGCTACTGAAAAAATAAGTGAAGTAATTAAATAGAATAGTTTACTTTTTTTGAATATTAGTAACCCAAGCCCTGCAATCCATAATAGAGAAAGGTAAATGCTTGACATAACAAATAGACCACTAAGAATAACAGGGGTAGGATAATTAAAGAGTAATGTATGAGTGGCTATAAGAACTATAGCTAATATAAGGTGAGTTGAAACGATACTTTTTATATTCATTTTATTTTTTGTTTTAAAGAACATGTTGAAATAATTTGCTTTGATAGTACAAATAGTTATCTATCATGATTTAGATAGCTGCTGATATTGTTGTATATTATTACTAACCTTCCTTATTTCCTCTTTCCTTAGCTTTAGCACTAGACGTTGACGAAAAGTCTTTTTTAAGCGAGATAAGTCATCCAAAGTCGCATTGGCTTCATCATAAAGACCTGCACTTAGAAAATAATTAACCTTTCTGAAAACTAAGCTTAGTGTTGGCTTTCTTTCATAGGCTTTTGTGAGAAAGTGAAGGGTTTGATCTAGGTTTTTTTCCTTTTCCCATGCTTTAGATAAGCTTAAGTATGCAATATATTTTAAATCGCCCATATGAGCTTTGGGTATAGTAAGCAATTCATTAAGGAAAGAAATCATCATCTTTGCAGTAATGCCATCGCACTTTCCTGCATTCCACTCATTTGTAAAGCCCCTTAACTCTTCAGTGGAAGGGATATAGTTTTGATTGATTAATGAGGAAAACTTATGTTGTGTTTTTTGAAGTGCAGTAACTTCTAATGCTCCTTTAGCACAAGAATATTTAAGCTGGCGAAGCAGTAAAAACAATGGCTCATCTTCTTGAATATTCATAGATTTAATGGCTTTGCGTAGGGTTTTATCCTGTAGCGTAACATTGTATTGCTTTTCAAAAGTATCTAGAGCTTCGGTTGCCCGTAGTGAGGTAGGGTTTTCTTTAGCCCATGTAGAAACAAGTGCAATAGGATTTTTCCATAGCATCACATTTTGCAATGTATTCGCTACGATCATAATAGAAAAAATACTTAGAAAAGCGTAGCCAGCTAGTCGCAGTTTAGGTTTATCTATCACCAGCTTTTGTGTGTAATAAACAAGTACGAATAGAGGACCAAGCATTGCCAGATAGTTTCGGTGTTCATAGTAAAGCTCCAGTGCAACGAAAGTTGATTCTAATAAATGGCTGGATAAGAACCAAAAAATCCCAAAGCTAAGTACTGTGTATTTATGACGAGCTATGCCGCCTAATATAACTAACAACCCTAAGCCCACTACTGAAAACAATGTGTTAAAAGGCTGAAGCCAGCTAGTTGAAAGAGGATAGCCATCATGATAAAGGCTGGGTGTTGAAAATCCTGGCAGAAGAATATTGGTGAGGTAATCAAAGATAATTCTGGATTCTGTAAGTAGCCGCTGCTCTAGCGTAAAGTGACGCCCTCCATAGGCGTGAGGTGATAATGCTCCGTTATAGATATAGGCAAGAGTGGCGACTAGGGGAATAAGAACAATAATGAGATGCCAGTAATGCAGGTTTTTACTTGTTTTAACACCAAAAGGTTGTAGTAAAAAATATTCAATAACGATGATATAGGCTAATAATAAAATACCTGTTTCTTTACTAATCATGGCTAATAAAAGGCAAGACCAAACAGTAATGCTGAGCAATAAAAAATGTTTCAAATGAGCTGGTTTTTTATTATGAATAAGCCAGTCTCGTCCATAAAGATAACCAAGTAAGCCAAGTAGCATAAACAAGGCACTTAACTCTACCATTCGTTGAATAACATATAAGACGGTTGTTATTTGAAAAGGATGCAAGAGCCAAAAACCAACAGCGAATATAACAAGCCAGTGTGCCTGTTGCGTTTTCATTTTTATTAAGCGGGTTAATTTATGGAGTACCCCAGCGAGTAACATTCCATTAATGATATGGATAATCAGATTGGTTATTTTAAATGCCCACGGGTCAGCAGGGAAAGAAGGGGAGTTTAAATAAAAGCTAAGCAGGCTAAGTGGCCGGCCTGTTGGCCCTGAGCGTCCTTCAAGCAGGAATATGGATAGATTGTTCCAGTAGCCTAAAGATAGATGTTCTCCCATTACTGCAAGGTTTGGAAAGTCGTCCAGAAAGAAGCCGCTATTTAAACCTTGCCAGTAAATGGCAAGTGTCATTAAAGGCAGGATTAAATAGGCAATAAGTCTAGTATTTATTTTCATTATTCTTTTACCAAGACATCGTTTTAAAATATAGCCATAAATTTGTCTTATTCTCTAGTGATAGTTACCAAAGCACGAAATATAGAGAGTAATACTGAGTAAGTAGAGAAGCTAGAAACTGGAGGTATAGATTAGATAGTGGCGTGTGGAACGCATCTGATTTTTTCTACCAGTCTTAAGCCTAGGTGTGAGTGTATCGTGACGTAGCCTAATGCTTACTTAATGATAAGGAGGAGCTGAATTGAGGTAGAGTGTGTCTTACACACCTGAGGCAACAAATTGATGAAATATAAAATATATTCGAGCAAAGAGTAAAGTGAGAAGTTGTAGTTATTTAGTCAATAGTTGTGGACGTGCTAGCTTCCACTAGGGGCGCTGTTTGAAAAAGTACAGCCCTTGGGTGCATACTTATCTGCTAGGTTTGAGTTACATGTCCATGCGCCTGAACGGGTCTCTCTGTTAAACCATACGGATGCTTCAGATATATTTTTGTTAACTTGGTTAGAAGATAGCTTGTATACAAGTGTGCCACTATCATTAACAGGAGTATTTACGCCAGTAATAGATCCGTATGTTCCTGCAACTTTAATATCAAGGTTAATGAGTGCAGCTTTATTGAGTGGAAAGCTACCAAGTGAAATTACATGATCTTCAACCATTATACGTGCTGTATCCATCATAACAATAGATTCTGATGCTTGAGATTTGGCTATAAATGTTTGATATTGAGGAACTGCAATAGCAGCAAGAATGCCGATAATGGCGACCACTATCATGAGTTCAATCAGTGTAAAGCCCTGAGACTGCTTGATCATTTTCTCTTTCTCATTAAATGCGGGGCTTATACACTAAGCCCCGCAGGTTACGCTAAACTAGATTAGTTGTCACAACCTTTTGGCTGGAACTTGGCATCAAGACTAGATGAGCATGCCCAAGCGCCAGTTACTTTAGTACGTGTAAAAGTAACTGTTTCGCCTTGGATGTTTTTGTTAATACCAGAACTATTTGTTGTGTAAACGATTGTGCCGCCATCATCATCAGTAGTAACAGCTGAGATAGAGCCATAAGTACCAACAGCTTTTGCGCCTAAAGTAACTAATGCAGCCTTACTTGCAACGAATGCACCATCAGTCATAACAAAGTCTTCAGCAGTTGTACGTGCAGCACCAAGAACTACTACAGATTCAGCAGCCTGTGAACGAGCCATGAAGTTCTGGTACTGAGGTACAGCGATTGCAGCAAGAATACCGATGATTGCTACTACGATCATTAATTCGATGAGTGTGAAACCTGATTGTTGTTTTTTCATTTTTATTATTTCCGTTTTTATATTGTTTTAATTGTTATTTTGTTTTTGTCTTACGGGGATGATTATGCAGTTTGCGTGCCAGTTTTGAAAACGCTACTGATAAGTGGTTATAAAACTATCAATATGCGTATGCTTATAGCTAGTTAGCGGCTCGGTGGTAGGAATATTCTGATTAAATCTATTAATTAGTTTTGTTCTTTTCTGCAAAAAGTTGTCACTTTTTTGTCATTTTTTAACAATGTTTGGTTAATTTCTGAGTAATTAGGCGGTATTGAGTCTAAACCTACTTAAAATAGTCTATAGATGCATCTTAAATATTAATGATTTTAAAACTAATGTCATAGTATCTGGAAATGGGGGGTTAAACCACGTTAAGCCAAGGCTAAAGTCTCGGTTCCTAAGTGTGTGCCATTCTTACGGGGCTATTAATAGTAATGGTTTTTGAGCTTTTTAATGATTAGGCGTTGCGGGATTAAGTAAAAAATTCCATGCTAGAATCAGGGCTAGCTTATTTCCACGGGTGATTATTATGAGTACGGCTTTAAAAGACGATATTCCAATTGAAAAACAATACACGCCACACCGCTTTACTGTGCAGGAATATTATCAAATGGCAGAAACTGTGGAGATTATGGATAGTAGTCATAAAACAGAGCTTATTGAGGGCGAAGTGATAGACATGACGATTATTGGTAGTCGACATGCAGATTGGGTTAATCGTTTAAATCGTTATTTTGTAGGCTTGGTTTCTGATGATGTGATGGTTCATATTCAGAATCCTATTCATATTGATGATTTTAGTGAGCCTGAGCCAGATTTGGCCTTGTTGGCTCCTCGTGATCAGTCTTATGCTGAGGCTCACCCTTCTGCTGAGGATGTTTTATTGCTCATTGAGGTTGCAGATACTTCATTGCAGTATGATAGTGATTACAAAGCTGCTCTCTATGCGCGCCATGGTATTCCTGAATATTGGATTATTGATATTAATGCCAATCAGTTAATCATTCTTCGGGAGCCTTCTGATGATGGTTATCGCTCGATTTATCGTCCAAAGCTGGATGAGGTGATCAGCGTACACTTATTAGAAGATGCGTGTATCGATTTGAGTAAATTGTTTTTATAAGGATAAATGATGCCTAACTTAGCTGAACAATTATTGATTAGCCCTGAGGAGTATCTGGAGGGTGAAGAATCGTCTGATATAAAGCATGAGTACATTAATGGTGAAGTATATGCAATGGTGGGTGCTGAAGATGCGCACGTATTGGTGGCAGGGAATATACATTACGTTTTAAAAACTCATTTGCGCGGCTCAGGTTGCCGTTTATATGCATCAGATATGCGTGTGCGTATAAATGATGATAATGCTTATTTTTATCCCGATGTTATGGTTACGTGTGATGATGAAGATCGTAAACGTAAAAAAATGAAGCACTCTCCTGTGTTGATTGTTGAGGTTTTGTCATCAAGTACAGAAGCTTATGATCGGGGTAAAAAATTTTCGGTATATAGGGAGTTGGAAAGTTTGCGAGAGTATGCCCTTATAGATCCACATAAATATCAGATGGATATGTTTAGGCTTAATGAGCACGGTCGTTGGGAATTGTTTAGTTTTTCAGGTGACGATGCCATGCTTGAGTTTGCCAGCGTTGGGATGCAATGTCGGCTGGTTGATATGTATGAAGATGTGGACTTTTCTATTGAGTAAGAATCAATTTTTAGAGTGGCTGAAATGGTGGATGCGTTTCACTTATCCCCCCTACCAAGAAATAAAAAAGCGGAAGAACTTTAAGTCCCCATATAGCGTTTTTTCGACACGATAAATATATGAAAAAGGTGTATTAGGAATTGTCAGTTTTCTGGTGTCTACTTCATGCCTTTTGCCTAGATAGGGATTGTTAGACAAAATATTTTCCATCAGGTCATATTGCTGAAGTGGGTTCTAGCTGTATACGACATGTTGAGTAATATGGCTGAAAAATCAACTCAGTTCTTTCAGGGGGCTCCTTCCTAAAAGAGCTCAAGCTGGGTAACAGGCCAGCCTTATGGTATTATTTTTTAAATATTCCTTTTAGGACTTCTATTATGTCTACAGCATCTAATTTACTACCAAACTACACCTATAACGATTATAGGAACTGGGAGGGTGATTGGGAGTTAATCGAAGGAATTCCTTATTCTATGGTTCCTAGTCCTGGCATTAAACATCAAAGTATTGGCACTAAGATTATTACTCTACTTGAGAATAGTATTGAAGGCTGTACTGAATGTCTTGTTCTATATGAGCAGGATTGGAAGGTTAGCGAAACGACGACGATTAGACCTGATGTTGTTTTGGTGTGTAATGAAAAAGGTGATCAATACATCACTAGAAGACCAGAAGTTGTGATTGAAATTATCTCTAAAAGTAGTGTTCAAAGAGATGAAATTATTAAGCCTGATTTATGTGCTAATGAACAAGTGCCTTATTATATTGTTGTTTATCCCGATGATTTGAAAGCGAAAGTTTTTAAGCTGAAAGAGGGTAAATATGTAAAAGTTGATGATTTTACTCATGATGTTTTAGACTTTGAAGGTTTGCCTTGTCATGCGAATATTGATTTTAAGAAGGTATTTCAATCATTTGGGTAATGGCACTTAAAGCTTGCATGATCACAACTTCCTGTGCTTCGTGCCTCAACACAAGCTACAGGTATTACATGTTATTCATTGGACTTGCCTAGGCTGTCGAAATTTTGCCAAAATAAAAATATTGCTTGTCCATGTTTTGTAGATTTTCGTTAACAACAAGTAGAGTGATAAGCGAAAGCGCATCCACCGCAGAGTGGCTGAAATGGTGGATGCGTTTCACTTATCCCCCCTACCAAGAAATACAAAAGCGGAAGAATTTTAAGTCCCGAGTTTTTTAGACATTCTGCTTTTTGCCTAAATAGGGGGTTTTAGACAAAAAATTTTCCATCAGGTCAAATTGCTGAAGTGCGTTCTTAGCTCCTTCTGGAAAGATTTGGCTATAGTATCTGCTTCGGCAACTGCTTTTTGTATGGCTGATCGCTCGGCGTCAAGAGATTTTAAGTGGTTGCCTATTATTTGA
>JAUTBZ010136478.1:0-13374 GCA_032361785.1 Lepetodrilus galriftensis | reverse complement strand
TCTCTCTCTCTCTCTCTCTCTCTCTCTCTCTCTCTCTCTCTCTCTCTCTCTCTCTCTCTCTCTCTCTCCCTCTCGTCATTCGTTTAATAAAAATGGTATCACAAGGAAGCTCATTTAGTATTCTCTATGTATTAATTTTGTCATTTGTGATTATAGCATTTTATACATGAAATATGATCAGATATTGACTAATTATTTGGGAACTACATACGCTGTATTGGAATAGAAGAACGCTACTTCCAGGTTATTCAATAGCATAGTGTTTTGGACCTGGAATGCTTGTTGTTTTGTTAATATAGACACATCACATATAAATAATGTAGCCTTCAAATAACAAAGAATAATTGGTGCTGCTGACATTCTTGTTGAGGTCAGTAGTTACTATTGTACTCTGGCACAATGACTGAATACCTCTGTGTCAAAGGTCAAATTGCATCATTTCTACCATTGTTATTAAGGGTATAATTTACATAAACAATGCATATTTCTTGAGAAATTGTATACAGGCATATTTACTATGTTTAGGTCTAGACCCGTTCTACCGGTATACAAGCGTATATATAATAGTAATCTATACAGTATATGTATTAAGTGTATAAACATATAGACGTATCCAGATATGCAATGATGTAATGCCATACATTCCAAGAGTCATTACCACGACTATGTACAGGCCCACCAAGCCTATACAACAGGCCTACCACAGATATCGTCAGGCAATCCACCGCAGAAACCTATCATTACTTGCCATACAAATTGTCAATACTATAATGTCATATTTATCGACCAATGCTTCACACAAATCAATATTTGGCGATAGAAACGTCAAAATGCAACTCGTTTACACTTATGCACGATTTCACACTTACCGTAATCTCACACTTCCATGAATTTACTTACACAGCGTGCAAGAAAACGTGTCCAGTTTCAAAGTGGTAATTCGTGAAGGTATATACGTCTTGACCTCGAAGGTCAGCTAAGAATGAACGCGTATGCCGACGCACAACACAACCGAGGCTTTGATTGTTGTGTTTTTTCTCTCCCTCTCTCTCTCCCTCTCTCTCTCTCCTCGTGTTTACTGTCTGTACTGCCTTCTACACGGGACTGTCCAAGGACTGGGCTTCGTTGCTATTGTCTTCTCGTGGACAAACAATACCCGCTAACTTTGTGAACCTTTAATCGGATCTCGATGCTCGGTGTGTATAGTTCCGATTGATTTCTCTGCAACTAGTTGAGACTCATCTTTTACTCCTAACTAAATACGAGTAATCCCGAGGGCAGTAAGCCTAAGGCTTTGACATGCACAAGTACCAGTTACACGCCTCACTGGACAATGTAAATTACCAATAGTGTTGTAGTCTGGACCTACGGTGCAATATATACGTTGGAGGTATAAAGCAAGAATGGTTTGGAGGAGGGGAGAGCTAGTCGCCAGTTTTGTATTGGAGAGGTTGTTTGTCCCCTACGGCAATAATATCACACTCAGTCAATTATCTAGACCTGCTATACTTTCTGAAATCAAATAAATGTATTCGCTCAATCGTACATATTGTTTTGATTTTAGTTTAATATTTAACAATTAAGACATTTTACAAACGTTCGTTTACCAATGTTTTATTTATATTTTTATTTTAATTGCTATGAACTATTTTATCTTGCATGCCTTTCTAAATTCATTTATCAAAACATCCTAAATCTATATAAAACATAAGTCCTTATCATATACTAGTAATACATAAGTCCTTATCGATATGCATAGACCGACCTGAATCATGTTAGACTGATTTAGTTTAAACCGCTTGGAGAACATAAGTCACAGTTCACTTTGAAGTTATATCTTGACTCCCGCTGACTGTTTTTAGGGTTTAGGAAGCTAACCGGAAATGGAACGAAGAACAGAAAATGTGTGTCATCAGTTTTCGTGCATATGACACAGCAGCCATGTTCCAGTATTGAGGACAATACTGTGTTATTGAGGTCGATACAGATCGATATAATTCTATGGTGTTACACTCGACTTGTAGACTGATCAGGAATTCCTTGTTGATTAGGCCCATTGACTGAAGGAGTTGCATCTATTATTTCTACCCAGCTTCTCAAACGTAGCCAAATGGTTCCGCGTCACTTGTCATCTTTTTCTTTTACCAGAGTTACAAAGTGTACGATGGACTGTTTCCTATACAGCCGGGTTCGGTGTAATGTCTAGTTCCAAAGCAAACCTGGATTAGGCTTATGTCAATGTAGTACTGAGGCTATACATCAATGTGTATCTATATGCAGAAAATAGACATTGTCATACGAAGAAACAGTGACTTATTTTTCTTCAATGGTGGGATTATTGTATTCAATTTAAATCCGAACGATCGAAGTAATAACCCTATTTGATGATGTTGCAACATTATTGATTTACAAGCTGAAACGTATAGAAATGTTTAGGACAATGTATGTAATATCAATACTCCCATGTTTTCTACGGTGGAAGACGTCGAAGCTAGCATTCTTCAATTGACAATTATAATCATTAAATGTTTACCAGCAATAGATATGCTTGTTACTTATTTATTTGTATATGTGTGATATAATCCTAATGTGTGTCCAGATTTTATAAAGAAAACTACAATAATGGTGCTGCACCCAATTTCGAGTTCAAATTTCCAATCCCATATATTATTCTCATTCAAGACCATTTAAAAGCACCCACATATTTCCAGTCAACTTAGTACGCAATACGATACACTTTGAAATTGAATACCACAGTCAAACACGAGGCCAGGGAGTTTGTGTACCGTATTACCATGAATGGCGTGTATTTGTATACGTCTAGTATCACTATGCTCGCTGGGTGGTGGGCAAAATGTACAATCCAGAGAACATATTCTCAAACAAAATGTTAACGGATAAAAATGTACCTTTCTTAAGTTTCCTTGTCTGACCGCAGGTGCTTCATACAAGCGTTATTTAATAACGGTAATAAACTGCGTTGAGGAAATACCTATTCATAATGAACATAGCTTTTATTGCTCGGTGGGGGGACACGGCAGTAATGCGTGTACATGTATACAAGAAAATAATTCACACCAGATTATGTGACGCTATTCATCAAATACATCAAACAAAATATATTTTGTTAAATGAGTTTAATGTTAATTTCATGTAATAAAAAACTATGTTGGGTAAGTATTAAATACAAACACACAATGAATGTTTGACTTCGAGTTAGACAAGTTAAGTCCGATTATAACCGATGGATACATTTAGGAGAGTAAGTATACTAAGTATCTTCAGGAATCAGATACTTTATTATCGTAAAGCATAATACTAAATTATGGTCTTTATATCATTAACGTTGGCACTGCATTTTTTAAATTAATAAAAGTGTAATAATTCATATTTTATTAAATGCGTCCCCAGACAAACGTATTCGTACAGTTGTCAGAAACGACAGTAGGCTTAAACTACAGATACCTTTGCCATGTTTTCTCCAATACAACATTTCCTTATAGGAAATGCACATTCAACTTTCAATTCTCGAAGAACACAGAAAATGAAGACGTCCATGCTACACATTAGGCACTAGCATGAAATTGAGAAAAAGTTCCCTTTGGGGCAACTAAATGTTGTGGTAATGTAATGGGCCATCAAGAATAGCAAGAAGGTCTAAACAGGCAGTTACACGTGATACATATGCACCTGCATGTATATGTGGATCTATTTCTAGCCTGATTATTTGCAACAAACTAATATCAGACGAATGGAAAAGTTGACGATCGCCTCCGAGAGTTATAGGTGCAGGGTATCGTTTCTCGAAATGTATTAGCTATCGGCAAAGCGAGTGCTATGGTCTCTTAGCGGCTAAGAGAGCTTCGAGAAACGATACCCAGGTCATCATGGCTACATCCGGGTACCGTATCTTAAAGACAACTCTGCCGGACACAATGCTAACCAGATATCTGGAAGAATTTCTGTGCAGTCCATATTCTGTTGAACAATAGCTTGGAAGCATGTTTGGCAACATTCTGATACATCATATTGAAAGTTAATGATATTGGTACCAGCATAGCGCCATGGTTTCTCGTGTGTCAAGAATTCTGCCACGACTACCCCCGATGGTCGGACCAGATAGTGTGGTGTCATCTCGGCATGTTATACTGCGAAAGGCGTGCAACATTTGACAGTTTTCGTGGTTCATAGATTATGCTGGCAAAGCTCCCAAGCATTGCAGAGAACTGGTAGTGTAGTGTAGTGTGTACCCGTTTAGTGGACAGATATAGACATATATATAGGCCTACTATATATATTCCGAGATAACATCTTGAAACACGCAATACTTGTTTTTCAGCACGATACAGTGAAACCGCATATATCGTTCGTATGTACCAACAATCCAACATGTCTTGCAACCATGTTATGTTGCCATGGTCATATCAACAATATTTTAACATTAAACATAACGCAGTATATGGAAAACCAACGTTGCAATTACATATTTACCGGTATGCAAATGGATCCGATATGAATATCAAATCATATATACCATAGAGGTGTCCTATATTGTTCATACTTCATGCATAATTCAACTATACCAAGTTAATGCTTCACCATAGTAAGCATGGATATCAAATATCGATGACCACTACCTGACCACAGGGTGATCACGTGACGTCTACTGATCCGACTACGAATTGACTAGCAAACCGCTGGAACATAAGGTAGCACACGTGACATTCTTTTCCAAAGAAAATTCTTTTGAATATATATAATATTTAATAAACCAAAAGCGGATGTTTTGTATAATTGGTATACAGTATATATGTATGTATGTCTCATTCTCCAGACGGCCAGTGCTTCCAGGTTGAATATGCCAATCCTACTGTCGTGTGTGTACTTCTACTTTACACAGGACGCTTACATGGCGTTATATGTTACATGGTGCATATAGCTCCAGGCGTACTCTGGATATTGTCGTGTGAAATCTGTAGTAATAGTACAAAGTAACCCAGCCACGAGTGCGTAATGTCAGCACAAAGGTTCTGGGCGTAGTGTGGACATACTGGAAACCAATGAAGCAACAATTATTCTAACAAAGTTTTGTCGACTCATAACAGCAGCGAGACAGTAATTGTAACGTAAATTACGAGTGTGTGGATACTTCCGTGACAGGGTTTGACAATGGGCGACGGTTACCGTAACAAGTAACCAATTCTTACTAGAATTTCTAGCAAGGTGACATCTTTTTAGTGGCCAAAATAAATAGTTTATTTATGTTACCACTGCCATTTATCTTTTCACTTCGGTTGTCGAGTGATGCCATAGTAAGTAAATGTATACCTTCGATAAATGAAAACCATCAACAAATGTATGATGTATGGTTTCAAATAGGAATATGGACCAACCACTAATTACATTGGAAAGTCTACGCTGATATATTCCTAATTCAAATTCATTCATGCTTAAAACACTCCCGGTGGTAAAGCACAATGTAAACACATCTTTTGTATGTTATATCTATTAAAACTAGACATTTTATACCTTATATCTCTTCACAAAACTAATGTAATATTTGAATTCATTGGTTTATTTATTTTAATAACATCAAGTGACAATGTGTATGCTCAGCATGGGTACTGGTATGTATCAAGTTTCTGGAAAGGTAATCATACTAAAGTTACCTTAATCTTATTAAGACGGTCACCATTCAAAACTAACGCTAGGATGTTTTGACAAGTTTTCGCAAAAGAATGTAAAAATGTTTAACGAGCGAAACGAGATCTGATTAATATTTAGATTGAAGTCACCTCTTTCTTTCTATATTGTATATGGAATCAAAACGTTGTTATCGTTCTTTATCAAAGTTAAATCGGGCTGTTATCAGCAAACATCGCATGCTGTTAAGCTGTTTTGTCTGTATATAGGCGAGCTGACTCCAAAATAGACAACAGTGGGAGATAGTACTCTACCCGGGCCATTGTCAAAGGATAAAATTTCCACTTACTTTTAAGTCAACAACTCGCGTTATGATTTTCATCTAGATATTTGCACAGGTCGTCGTGTTCGTGCCGTCGGGATCTTACTTTGGACAACTAAACACGGGCATGTTTGTATGATGTTTGTATGGAACAACGGCAACGCTAGTCATCATTGGCAACTTAAAGAGGGTGAGAGATACGTAGATTGAGCGACTGTCATTATTGAACGGGTGATTTAAAATGGCGACGGCACGCAAGTTTTGAAATATATATTCTGCATGCATGTGTAGGTCCAGTATTGTTCTTCAACAAAGGCCTGATTGTTATTTTATGAATGTACATGTAGTCTCGATTTCCGCTTCAAAGTCTACATTTATCCACCACCTATACTGGAAGATAATTATATACCGCTGTAATATGCATGTTTTAAATACAAATGTCACTACTATATTCATTTGCATACAATACATACATTTTTTTATACAGAGGATGTTAATACAATAGAACAGTATACAAGTGCTAGATTATTGCTTGGAAACATTTTATGAATATATTTTAATGAAAAGGACTTAAAAGATTATGTAAAAGGATTACGTAATCGTTTTTAGTTCGTTAGTTTTAAAGGACACGGTACGCATACAGGTTAATAGATTAACTATTTTCTGATTCATTTCAAAGTGACCTAATGATCTCTGATTTATTCACATTCAAGACATTAATCTCGAGATTACCATAAGGATTTGCATTAAATCATTACGTAATTACATAGTATTAGGAATGTTCTTTAAGGAATCATCGTCACCTATACTATGCCGTATCAATTGGTCTAATTCCAGGTTATCTTTTAACGTGTGAACTACATGTATATTACTTGTTTTGGTATTATATATTGTTTGTAGCCTATAGTATGATGTGTCTTGAGCATTATCAAATTTAATGTCCTATAGTTTCACTTTCGTTGAATAAGGAATCAATAACAGATGTTCATGTGTACAAAATAAAGATATTATAATAATAATAATAATAATAACAATAATAATAATAATAATAATAACAATAATAAATAAGAAGAAGAAGAAGAAGAAGAAGAAGAAGAAGAAGAAGAAGAAGAAGAAGAAGAAGAAGAAGAAGAAGAAGAAGAAGGATAAGGAGGAGGAAATAGAAGAAGAAGATAACTAAGAAATTAAGTAAACTGCCTGAAAATGTCGACATAGTGGTCAACAAAACGTCGCAGCATAGATATAATATTGTATAGTTAGAATATACATAGAAATTTATTTAATTTCCTTAAA
This sequence comes from Lepetodrilus galriftensis, assembly GCA_032361785.1. Lineage (NCBI taxonomy): Eukaryota > Metazoa > Mollusca > Gastropoda > Lepetellida > Lepetodrilidae > Lepetodrilus > Lepetodrilus galriftensis. The sequence goes on along the minus strand of JAUTBZ010136478.1, from coordinate 6,116 downwards.
TGTTTTTTTTTTAAACCAGTACATGCCAACTGGGTATTTCTTTTGCAGCCAGTCTAGGAAGCTAAGAACAAACTTGGCGATAATTATATAAACCATTTACTTTTCCTTTTCAACTTACTCCAGCAGAATTTTCCCAGTAGAGTAATAGCCAAAGCAAATAACACTTTCCATCTTACTTATTCAGCCACTGTTTCGTGGTAATGATGTAGTTATACGAAGAAATCAATAAATAAAGTCCCATCCACCTCGCCCCGGTTGGCCAAGCATGACCTCTTAGACTCATTTGCGCCACTCTCGATAATGCTAACGAGACGAAATTCCGACTGTAAAATTCCGCAGTCCTCGATCATGGGCTCCCAATCTGCTTGGCTCGGAGCCCTGTAGACTAACGTCTTTTAGTTATTTCCTGGGCTCCATTTCACGAAAACGTCATAATTAGTTAGAGGAAGAAGAACATTTATTTAATGTTGGATATTTACCTATGAATATCGCATCAGAAATGTAACTTTCGCAAAGATTTATGGCGGGATTTGAACTCAGGACTTTTGGCTCAGAAGTCCAAACATTCTACCACCCACACCAGAAAAGATAACTAGAATGTATTGTAATTAGTTTTAAGATTCTGTAAAAATAAGTCTCTTAAAAAGCATAATATTCATCCAGAAAGGTGTAGGTATAAAACAGAACCATTGATGTTAATCCTAGGATTTGAACCCAAACTTTCTGGATTGGAGTCCAAGACTCTACCAACTGAACCAAAGGGGTAACCCAGCTGTCCGAAACCAGTAGGAACATTTTATACCATACACAGCTACAGGTATAACTCATGGATAAGATGAAAAGACAATTTAGGAAATCATGGTAAACCTACTTCCTTGCTCTATCCAGCCAACTACATCAAATTGTCCAGTCGCATACATATCATATCATCTTGCATATTGTGAATGTAAACCTTCTAGCACCTTAACTGGCAGTGTGGGTGGTATACTCCCCAGGGAGTTGAGAAGGTGAAATGAGTGTACACTGATCCATCGACCAGGGTAATAAAGTAGCGCTATGAGCATTCTTCAGAATGTGGATTTGGGGTGATATAAAATGTTCACATTATTATTCTTTATTGTTATTATAATATTCAAACTACTTACGATGTCTTTGTGAAACAGGGGCCTTGGAAAATTGACTTGTTGCATATCAGGACTTGGCATGAAACAATTTTGGTTCCAAGTTGGATATTAACCACATTTCTGACATGATATATTAGCATATCCCAATTAGTCTGTTCTATGGAAAGTTAGGGTCAACAGAGTTCTACTGTTCAGCTATGTACACATTTTGTTACCCGTATGTAATTCAAATTAATAATGGAAATTGAAAACCTTTATGAGAGTAAATTTAATTCTACTAGCTATTGACTTCAAATATACACCCAAAAAAAAGATAAGCAACACCTGATTTTTCTCATAGGGTTTATCAGAATTATCAGAAATCAGGCATGAGCAGATATATACAACAGTTTACAGTTTTGCATAAAAAGGACTTTCGAGATGCACTAAATTGTTGAACAAGGATTGTGTATGTCTATACATGTATATTGGAAACTATTACATGAAATGGCGCCCAAACAAATTGCTGAAATTCCATGTCAGGATTGAATTCACATGTTAGTTTGGTGATAATGTCATCTGTAAAGTTAATTTGCACATATTATGGTGAACTTAATGCCAGCAGATATTATTGTGTGCTATTTAGGGTTAACTTGAAATCTGATTACAATGCACTTCAAACATTTATTACACAAACACTTCCTGCTATTTAACAATCATCATAGAATACTAGTACACACAATTGGAGCCAATTAAACAAAATGCCACCATACTGTAACACAAGTCTCAACGTGTCTGCAATGTTGTTTTTCTTTTATTAATACAGGATTTCAAACATTGAATTTCAGTTACTAGTAATATCCACTTCATTGGAGTAAGATAAAAGTGTTGTAATTCTTAAATCTGTAAATACTATGGTGTTTTTCTGTGGTTACGTGTTGACTTGCACGACAAATGAGTTGAAAATCGTCATGCAATTAATTTCCCAATAATGTGTATGGGACTGTGTGTACTCTTTGTGTTAGAATGAATGAATGAATTAGTGCTTATGTCGCAGCGTGAATATTGATGATAATGTCATATTAAAATATAATTACTAATTATTAGATATGCAAGGAAATAAGGGCATATACCTTTAAAAATTGTGGTCAAAGTTCATGGGTCGTGACATGACACTCACCTGCTCTACGTGACCTCTGCGTAGTTCCAACACGCCCAGATTGTTGTACGCCTCGGCGTGGTCGTTGTTGCTCGCTAACGCCATCCTGAAACACTGGTATGCCAGATTTGTGTCGCCGATACCCTGAAACATGAGCAGAACACACCCTGAAACATGAGGTGAACACCCTGAAACATGAGCAGAACATCCTGAAACACGATTAGAACACCCTGAAACATAAGCAGAACACCCTGAAACATGAGCAGAACACCCTGAAACACGATTAGAACACCCTGAAACATGATTAGAACACCCTGAACATGAGCAGAACACCCTGAAACATGAGCCGATTACATAGTTAAATATGAACAGAACTTGTTCTGAAACATGAGCAGAACACATACTGAAATATGAACAGAACATGAGCAGAACTATATTTTTTTTCTCTATTTTTCTATTGCAAATCCCAACTTATTATTATACATGTATATTAAGTTTTCATATTTGTTATGCAAGTCTTTTAGATATTTTTTCAAAATTTATATTAATGCCAGATTTGCAGAAGAAAATACAAGTTTCCCTGCCGTTCGCGAGTATTTATTTCCAAATCAGTAAGGTGCAAACAAATCAAAATCATATGAATAATGTGCCAGGGAAGATTAATTTCTCAACACAATACAACCAGCTAGTTCCGAACAACAATGAAAAATATTTGATTGACCAATGATAGAGCAGCATGTTGACACACGCTTAATATATTCTTTGAGTGGTATTCCAGGGCTCTTGAAGGAGAACGCGTACAATAGATTCTGAATAATTGATGCGACAGTAAATCTCCAATTGGTTTTGACAATTATGTTTATATTAAGACTATTGACAGTTAGTTACGCTACAGTAGTGCTGGAAAATCATCCTGTGAAATCAACCGTGAACATTTGTACAAGTTTACAGGTCATGCAAGTCTAGAAGACAAAAGGACGTAAAATTTCTGTTTGGACAAACAAAAGTTGTCTCCGTATATCAGAACATGCATATAACAAATGTTTGTGAGGACATTCTGTGAACAACGGATGATCCGAGGTGGAGTAGAGTGGAGTGGGGTGGAGCGGGGTGGGGTGGAGTGGAGTGGAGTGGGGTGGAGTGAGTGAGTGAGTGAGTGAGTGAGTGAATGAGTGAGTGAGTGAGTGAGTGAATGAGTGAATGAATGAGTGAGAGTAAGAGATCTAGTGTCTCGGATTGGGAATTTGATGAAGAGTTCACAGCATTTCAGTTATATCGCAATATGCTTATGGTGGGATAAAAACCTACAACAACTCTAGTGAATGTATAGTAATAATATCTATAATTCATGGTAGTTACAGATGAAAATAATAAAACATTATTTAACTACACACAATATGCATAAGACAGGGATAGAACTTCCCACTCGCCCGGCAGCCCGATCCATTTCTCCTAATGGTAAAGGTATCATATGGGCTAGTAAACATTTCATGTCTTGTTATTTATATCATTATTCGGGCGAGTATGTTTTAAAGTTAAGTTCTAACCCTGATAAGGACATGACATGCTGATATCTATACATCATATAGAATTATTTTCCACATTGGAAATCATATTGGATCCTTGAGAAGTTCTGACAACTGCCCTACCATAGCATTCTATCACCATATTAGCAGCTTTTTAACTTCTTAACTGGTAGGACTAAACATAAACATGCATCACATCTCCCAACAGGGAGACCGATATCCTTTAAAACATTTTCAATAAACTATTGATGAGTAATTTGAAATATGTCCTTGTATATACAACCACGATCGACTTAAGGGAAACATCTTGTAAATATCTATAACCTATCATATTTCATGTCAATTTCACAGTTGGGTGATCACGACGATGACAGGTCACATGGTGGTCAATATCATGGATAAACGCATCACGGACCAATCACACTGGCCGATAGCTATCCTATCACCTGGTGAAATGGAGCCCGACAGGGGTATTTTGACATGTGATATATGTGATGGTATTGTACACATGTACCACTATGAGGGTTATAATTCACGCCGTGATGGGATATAAATGAGTTATTGATTGGGGTGGTAAGTGGACTCGACATCGATGGATAGCCATCACATTATAAATAGATTAACTTGTATCACGAAACTGTACCAATGGGAGCTAGGCTGCTAATTGAATACCAAGTAAAGTGACGACAATTTGGAAATGTATCAAAATATACAGACAACATTTATTCATTTCAGCCACAGTTCGCTGCTTCCGAGAAATTGAGTCCAAGTTTCTGATTTATGACACAAACTTTGTAAAGCAAATTCTTTTTGTTTACTACATATACCAACTTCAAAAAGGTTATTATTCTTGCTATAGTTGTTTTTTGATTTACGACACTAACTTTGTATTGCAAAGACATTTTTTTCTATCCCATGTCTTTAAAAAGAACAGATTTTTGCTGGAGTTGTTTCTGATTTATGACACTAACATTGTATTGGAACATTTGTGTTTTTCTACCCCCATCCGACTTCTAAAGGATTGTTATTTTTTTCATAGTTGTTTCTGATTTACTATTACTGTTACTATACTAACTTTGTAAAGCAAAGTCCTTATTTTACTAATTCAATCAAAAAACATATTTAACTCCATTCATTGACATTGTAATTGATTAGGTCCATCGTTCTTGCTAAAATTGATATCAGGGGGCCTATTCTTGAAACATTCTTAGCGATACTTATAGTATGGCTACGAACTGTTTTTGATGTAGCGGGTGCGCACCGACGGGACGCGAATGTGGATGTACGGTATTTCGGTGTGCGACGTCGTACGCGAACGCTATGGAATTCCCGCGAAAATGTACAAACTTCCTTAATAGGCTAAGAAATTTGTAAGTAAGCTTCGAGAATTTGTTTAGACAAATTGGTATTAGAGAGTAAGCTATCTCGTATGAATCTACTTGTAATGATGTAAGGCCATGATAACTGCTTTGTCACACTAAGTGAGTTGATTGATTAATTATTTTTTTATTTTATTTATTTTTTATTTTGCGCCATGATTTTTTCATACATTGCATTCTATCAAGAATATCCCACTCTACATGCCATACTTCGGTCACAGGACAGGATTTGAACTCAGAACCATGAGTTTTGTAATCCGACGCACATTAACCACCTCACCTCATTCATCAATACAACAATCACCAAGCATCATTAGCCTGATTTTTCTTTTCTTTTCGAGGCTTTCCACGTGAATCACGACACTTACCAAGGCCACGTGACCAACATTGAACCAGACATCGCCAAGGACTTGGTCGTCAGCCAATGAGAGAGCTCGTTGGAAACACGTGAGGGTCATGTCGTACTGCTGGGCGTAGAAGCAGCATAGGCCGAGGTTGTTGTAAAGCTCTGCGTTGTAGACGCCCATCTGAAGTAGACGTCTGAAACAGAATAATTTAATAATTGCCAGAGTTCTGTAGATCACTTGGAGTAAAAATTCAAAACACATTTTAAAAATTAAATAAAATAAAAAACGAATATTTTATTCCAACATTTTACGTAAATGCATACTATCACAGATCATTGACCTGCATAGTGGTCTAGCGAAGTTTTACCTGAAAATATATACATTTGTTTTGTCTACACAAGCAATGCTGGAAATACAGTGCTCCCTCGATATAACGCACTTCGATGCACCACGGATTCGGATACAACGCGGGGTCCAACGTGGACCCCATTTAAAAAAAAAAGTTTTTTTTCTTTCTCCAATTATATTCGTTGAGATAACGCGGGTATTATAACGTGGGTGGCATGTCATGGACCCCAACTTCAGCATTATATCGAGGGAGC
>JAUTBZ010136467.1:0-13377 GCA_032361785.1 Lepetodrilus galriftensis | reverse complement strand
TGTGGGGGGGGTCTTCTTGTATGTATGTCTGTCTGCCGCTTTTGCTGTCTTCGTTTGTATATTATGTACATATCCACACACGCACACGCGCGCACACACACAAACACACAAACACACACACACACACACGTATACACGCACGCACACACACAAACACAAACACACACATACACACACACACACACGTATACACGCACGCACGCACACACAAACACACACACACACACACACATACACACGTATACACGCACGCACACACACACACACACGCGCGCGCGCGCACACACACACACACGGACTTATGCATACTATTGCAATTGTTTGTATCAGAGCAAACATTATTTGGGGACGAACAAAATATTACAAAAGGAATAGGCAAAATAGCACATATATGCATGTATTGATAATGTGAATTTACTTATGAACGTTGTTATTATTTTGTTCTTATATATAATATAATAGATATATTGTTCCCCATTGTAACCATTAACAAATTACGAAAATATACGACATATTCGAGGAAGCATCATTTTGGAGAAAATTTAATCACTTCTATTTGTTTCTATAAATGAAGGTTCTGTTAATATATAGTCAACATATCATAACTCACGTGTCACTCTTTCCAACACATTAATGCAACCTACATATCTATGTTAACAGTATCTATTTTGACATCAGCCACTTTTCTAATATCTATAATACTAATGACTGTCTTGCAGCTACATCGTTTCCTGTAATAATATATAAGGCCATCATATCAGACGAGGCAATTACTGGGCATTATACAAACCCACCCGTGGTCTAGTAATTAACAACAGTCGTTTATCGTTGCAGTATTCGAGCCGAAGTCAATCCGACTTCAGATGGTGTTTGAGAGATGGATAATGCTCAAGATGTTCCTGGCGGCAGTTGCTTCCGGTACGTGAGATTATTTCAATTCCAGGATTGTCTTCCAGGATATGTCTGTCTAGTGATGTCCGTGCACGCCGCTTGTCATTAGTGTATATACATGGAGCGACATATTCGAGAATACTTTATCACGAGGCCTGCACCGATCGACAGAGCGACATCCGCAAGCATGCACGCATTCCAAAGTGGAAGGTGTCCATTGTGGCGAAAATGGGCGGAGATATCTTTAAAAATGTCATCAACACTTGCAAATAAATGTAAACACTTTCAGTGTCGTATACAAGTATTGAATTCTTATAGATAAAATAAACAATCTGAGTAAAATCTTATCAGAAATTATGTATAATTATATTTCTTGGATTTCAAATTAGACGCAATTACACTAGTAGGAGCATATAAAATGACCATGACGCCACACTGGAGACCTACCATTAGTACGAGTGTGAGATGTCGCTAAGTTGTTCCGATTGGTCATAGCCTTGACCTATCGGGGTTTTCCTGGTTCAGGACCGTTGAATGTTTTCATATGGAACCAGGTGCACAGTTATATATTGCTATGATGGGCACGCGCACGTAACGCATGACAATATAATACGACTTTGTCCATGTTTGCTGGTTAAAATCGGCTTTTAATCTCGGACTGCCGCATGAGCTCGTTCACGACTTGTTGACGGTAGAGCTATAACGCAATCTATATACGGTACTTATGAATATCTACATAACCATATTAGGGACATTAAGATATAATTCCCCATGTACATTGTTAATAGGAATAGGAACGTGAATATGTAACAATAAATGCTTACCACTTGGACCAGAGTTTACGCACACACACACACACACACACATGTCCACACACTAGCGTGTATACGTGCCAATATCGACTATAAGACCAATAACAATTACGTGAAGTTCAATACATTCTGAATTGCTGGGCATATTTACCTATATAGGAAACAACGACAACTCATCCTTGGGTTGTGTTGACCTATGGAACACTTTGGGAGAAATAATGACCGTTAAGTCTCGGGCTCCAAGAATCTTCTTAAGTTCAACAATACAAAAAGATGAATACGTTTCTCATATAAGCTGTTTATTTACTTAGCTATCGAATATTGATTTACGAGATATAATAAGTTCTAGCTTCCCTTCGGGCGTTGCTTTTTCTTTCTCATGGACTTAACTAAAATACAGAGTGCATCAGATAATTGCATGTCCATAATTAATCTATCAGAAAATAATTAAATCGCAAGCCAAGGACGAAGACGATTGGCAAACAGCATGTTATTATAAGTTAACTCTTTAACATGCATAGCGACACTGTCTCGTCCAATCATTGTTAATGACGTTGGTGGCAATTTCTTTAGGGTTATTTGTTACATTAATTAAAGAAAAGAAAATAAAACTTAATCGAAAGAAATTACAATTACTACAAATGTCTTTAACAAGGACTAATACGTGCATGATTCAAGTCAATATAAGTAACTTGTATTTTTCTATTCAAGTCAATTCAAGTCAATGTAAGTAACTTGTATTTTTCTATTCAAGACAATGTTAGTAACTTGTATTTTTAGTATGGCAAGGTCTTCTTAAGAGACAAGAATACGACTGATACTCGGTCGTAGGAAGGCCACAACAAACGGATACTCAGGAATCTGGTTATTCGATTCCTACGGTTTCTTTGCTAGTCAAATATCTTCGCGAACACTCATTCAATTTTATGTATGATATCAATATGAATGATGTAAGTAGTTTAGTATACAGAGACATAGAAAGATGTATAGGGTCAATGATCGATGTATAGCTACTTGACCTCCAAACTAGTGACACGTGTCATATCAAATCCTGCTCCCTCGTGTGTTTGTTTTATATATTTATTGAGAACGCGTCCTCAACGATTCTTATCCTTCCGTGTAAACAGACGGATGCGGAATCAATGTGCAGATTGTACTGTATTTGTATAGAATGCAACCATCAAATTGTCCACCAGCTATATTGATACACACACGCACCATAGATGACGTGAAGAAGTTCGAGGAAGCGCGCATGCTGTGTCTTATTATTCCAATACACGCAGTATAGAAGTAATAGAAATAGTTAAATTGAACAAAAAAAAATCCAGAAGCTCAGAAACATTAATAACCAATATAAACTGTGTTTGATATGTGTTTTGTATCTAGTATTGTCCGTGGTGTGGTCAGTGAACATCTGTACAGAGTTCTGGCAGTTTGATGACAGTCTCTGGTGACGTAGAGCATGTCCACCGTCGGTCTCGTCGTATACTATACTTATACCTTTGTCAACAGCCACACTCTGATGGTCTTTGATCATCCGGCCACCTTGTACCGTGTACGCTACTTGGCGATTTGACCACGTGCACCCAGCCATAAGACCATCACCTAGAGCGTATTCGATTCAACACTCGACCTAACCTAGGGCGACGGTCGCGTGTTGAAATTAGCCAATGAGGGTATTCGTATCATCAGGAGTGTTGGGTCATTGGCTAATTTCCGTCACCCTAGGGTGGCTCCTATAGTCATCCACATACTCCAGCATAAACACATAGTATTAGTAATGTGCTACCTTATTATTATATAGCATTCAAGGAATAGGGCAGAATTCAAGTGTCATACCCTTTCGTGTTAAACATTCTTACTTTCCATACACTCTTGTAATGTTTGTTATACGCTCTTACATATCCTACCCTCGTACGTGTCCTACACTCGTATGTGTTCTATGACCTTTCATGTTATATTCTCTTACGTGTCCTACGCTCGTATGTGTCCTACACTCTTATGTGTTCTATGACCTTTCGTGTTCAACATTCTTACTTTTCCTACACTCTTGTAACGTTTGTTATACGCTCGTACGTGTCCTACACTCTTATGTGTTCTATGACCTTTCGTGTTCTATTCTCTTACGTGTTCTACACTCTTACATGTCCTACCCTCATACGTGTCCTACGCGTTTACTTGTCCTACATTCGTACGTGTTATACCCTCTTACGTGTCATACAATATTATGTGTTCTACGATCTTTTGTATTCTATTCTCTTTCCTGTTCTATTCTCTTACGTGTTCCATGCTCTTACGTATCCTACGTTCTTACGTGTCCTACAATATTTCGTGTCCTCAATTTCAGGCCAACTGTTCTTGTCCATCATGTCCATAGTGCCGGTGACTCGGGCAAAATTTGAAGACGCTAGTAGTGAGTTTGTTTCGGCGTTCAGACAGAAGGGTATACTCTCCAGCATCATTGGCCCCTTCATACTGGGGGCGGGCATGACGGTCGCAGGATCGGTGAGTAGGAAGTTTCAGCATTGTCACATTGTCACATTGAAAGCAAATTTGATCCAGTTTCTCCGTATCATTATATTACAAGGCAAAAAGGTACAAAATGCTCCCCCCCAAATAAAATTAAAATGTCTTTATTCATGTGATTCAGTGCTTCTGTATCACTATATTTCAAGAAAAAAATGTCCAAAATGCTAAAAACAATAGAAATAAACATGTGTTTATCCATGTAGTTTCCGTGCTTCCGCATCATTGTATTTCAAGAAAGAAAATGCCCAAAATGCTCCCCAAACTTGTGAAATAAAAACGTTTTCATCCATGTGTGTCCTAATATATCATCATGGCTATATGAATTATTAGAAACACGTTAAATGTGTAAATGTCAGTTGGATTTACATTAGATGTAAATATCATATTAATAAGTTATACCTTCTTTATATTATGTCCATTTCATGGTAAACTTTATCGGTTTAACTCCCAAAATTAATAGTTCATTCCCCTCGTTGTTTTGGTTTAGTGCTGTAAATAATGTTATTGTATTTCAGTGTCCGGGCATGGTGTTGGCACAAGTTGGTACCTGGGCTCCTAATGCAAGTACGCATGTTTGTAAACTGTATGACAATTCTCTGGGAAATGGTTTAAAAACGAACAAAACATATAATAAATAATAATAATAATAATAATAAATAGAAACATGTTTTGGACTTACAATAATATCATTTTGGTGTGAATTGTCCATTTTACGTCACATACACATGAATAATTAGTTATGCCTTTCTACTAATTTCCAGTTTTTACGTTTCTCGGAGCGCTCATTGGTGCACTTATTTACGGGCTATTCGCTCCCTGGATCGCCAACATGACCAAACCCAAGAATCCCTTCCAAAGTCATCAGTAAGTATTTCTTGTTATATTTACTGCTTCTAAAAGTCTGCACGACGTTTATGGTCACATATATGTACGCTTGATGTGGTTTAACCACCATCTGTCTGTATAATAGGCGATTCCACATCTGAACAAATACCCAAGTAGACCGTGTTCTGCTTATTGCGCTTGTTTGCATGTGTTTCCAGTCTACTTTACCATTTCTAATGCTATGCCCATGCCAATTTCATTGACTTGTTTACTTTTAGACATTACGTATTGCTTACGTTTGTGTTCCTTTCGTTGGTTATTGAATACTAGTAAAAGTGAGTTTATCCACACGAATTTAATGTCAATGGATAGTCAATTAAGTTCAATAAACATACACTAACCATGATGAATCTGATATTATAATAGTTGTGTATAAAAAAAATATAAAAAATGGTAATTTTGTTTGGTACCATGTAGCAAATACCTGTGAATTGCTTTTTATTAGCATATACACATGCATAAATCTAAACTATAAGCGCCTGTACATACATTTGAAAGCATTACTATTAAAATACTTTGTACTCTATATATTGTCCAATAGTTAATTTAGTGTTATAATTTGTAATTTCAACTATATATCTTCTTCGTGCTTGGGTAAGAATCCTTTTTAATAACCTGGGTATCCTTTCACAAAGCTCTCTTATCCGTTAATATGCCATAGCACTCTCTTTGCAGTGTATTAGCTATCGACAAAGACAGCGCTACATGTTGGGGACGAGAATTTCGTGAAAGGATACCCTGTGTGTTTGCGGTTTAGATTTTGTACTTGAGAAACGAATAGATGCTTTAATAACTTGTGGTAATTTATGCTTCTTATAACGTTTCATGATGACACACACAAAGTACTACATTGAACAGATTAACCTTTCTGTGGTGATCTTATCATCGCATGTTCCTCATTGTATCATCAGAACTGACGACGTAACTTTCACTAGGGAAAAGATGAATCTAAAATCTATCGTAACTTCTCACGTATTGATTGAAATACGAAGACCGTGATATAATAGATCAAAAGAACGCGAATTCAATGCACAAGTAGCCCGCTAAGTCAACTCAGGAAATGTTTACTGCCTGCTAATGTTAGCTGGGAATAACCATCTGGATTTAACTGCCAATATGTCAACCTTCACCAATACACGGCATGATGTATGACGTGTTATCATGATCAGCCTCCTCGACTACACTTTCTTCCCATGTCTCCAACACACTCAGCACCAGGCAAACCTTTCCTATAGTGTACAACGAGCACCTGTTCGCTACAGCACATTTCTCATGTACCTGCGGACCATTGACTGGTATAGAACCTTCGATTACGTCAACAGGACCAATGATCTACCGATAATGTTGAGTAATTGCGAAATTGAACACGTAAAAGGTATTCATGGTTGTTCATGTGCATGTATATTCACACGGCTTTACAAGTCAACAACTAATGAAATTAAGTAAATGCCCGGCATAATAATCAACGGTATTGATGTCAATATGGTTTCATCTAATCAAATATATCTACTGGATGAAGAGCCAAGGGGCCCACCAGGATATCCTGTGTATACACGCCATTGTCCTGTCTGCCGAGTTCACGGCCTTGCATTGAGTAATCCGCTGACATCAGGAACCGATATGTTCACATTCTTTCGACGTAGCTCCCGGTTATTACTGTTGGCATATGTATTTAATACCATAATGCACATTATCAATGCAAACACGGGATATACGCAGGTGTATGTCACCATGACTGGGTTGTACTAACGTACATTACAGGGGCACCTGAAGTCAAACCATTTTAATGACATCATGAATATGTGCAGACAGAGAATGGGCATTTGGCAACACACAGTATGTATGAACATGAGTCAGCCATACTTTCCGAAGTTGCCATTGGGTATATATGTGGTGATATGATGACATGTTAGCTCTGTCAACATATATAAGCTATAGGTAGTCGGTAAACATTACTAGTATGTGTTTTTTGTTGTTGTTCTTTCGGTGACAGACACGTTTATTCTCAAAATTCGCGTTATGGTGACATAGAGAACATACAATACAATTATTTATACAATTATTAGAAGATATTTCAATATATATTATTGTAAGGACTGAACTAGTAATAATTCATTTCACAAAATGTGCACGTACAAGTGTTTCAAATGTCTTGGTGGTATTTTTTTATAAAACTGCATTATCATAGTATTGCACTCAGTGTATTTTATTCCTCTCGTGGAACCCAATTAAACATGCATATATCTCATATGTCTATGTTAGAATACATATTATTTAAAAAATGGGCACTTAAACCTTTCAAAAAATTTAAAAAGTAATTAAAATTGAAAACAAAAATCCACGAAACGTCTTTGACAATGACTATGTCAGTCAGGGTGGTGCCCATAGTTTACTAGTACCAAGGTCTTGCTCTGAGACACGACACTATATCATATCTATAAGAGGAACAGTTGACGTTCATTGCCTTAGAGTTGCAAACGATGTCAATAACAACCTAAGTCCTTCTACGTATTCATATAAATGACGATGCATTTATTACGCAAGTGCGATCAACTAATGGTAGATAATCAATATTAGTTTACAATTACTCTCATGCAAGTTTCACGACTTCTCACATATCTGTACAATAAGATTACAAAATAAACGTATCGACTCAGTCCCCGGTTATCGTCAATGCTATTTTCAGAATGGTTGGCAACTGCCAAGCAATTGTATACACTGTTGTTTGTACGCCGTTATATTGGCAAGAAAAAGCAGATACTTAGTCCTATCAGAGTTGTAGCCATTGAACGTACATTACCTGGAACATGATGTTAACCCTCTCCCTGCTGGATTAAGCACAGAAACGGCTCTTTAGCTCTTTAGGGCATCTCCAGTTGCCTCAACCACGGAGGGTTAATGCCATAATAGTGGGGTGTCATGATGGCTATTACTTGGAATTGCCGCAGGGCTAATATTGGGCTACACATTTCCAATACATGGAGTACAAATATGTAAGCGTATAGTGTAATTATATAGGTAGGCCTAACTGAAATAGCTATTGGCAGATTATGATAGTGTTTATGAACTAAATGATATAATAGCGTATCGTTAGTTAATAACTTCCAACAAATATGCCAATAATGTCTACGAATTAAGAAAACAATTTGTAGACGGCACCTTCACATTTTTTCTTGACACTGATATTGAGACACGGAAGATATGTTTGGATCTAAGCGATGATAGATGCACATACCAAGTGATCGTGCGTGCAGGTTGCAATTTTATGGCTTGGGCCTATACCTTTAATCCAAAAGGATCATTGATATCTGGGAGTGTGTGCCTTTAATACTGAATGCTGGTCTAGTCACCGACTTAATATAACTGGATACAACCGTGTTTCCTGTGTGCCTTTCTAATCAGCATTGACATGCATAGATAAGATGCCCGTGTCATCGCAGTGATACGCGTTGTCATGAGGCGCTGGCGGAGTTTGATATCATGCCCACCGGTGTTGCCACTCACGGTTGCCACTCAATGCTGTATTCTGTCACTCCGGGTAGCAGTCTGTCAGTACTTCAAGCTGCAATACATCAATACAATTTGGGGGGCCGGATTTAAATTGAAGATCTCTCTGAGGATTTTCAATTACGTTTGACATAGGTCTACTTATTGATTTATATTACGACTAGTTTATTGCTACTGTAAACGACGTATATTATCAGTTCAAATATATGGGGAAAACATGAAACTATAAAATATAATTTAAATTGAAGATGTCTCAGAGGATTCAATTAGGTCGACTTAATTGATTTATGTTACGACTACTATATTGCTACTCTTACTACAAATTGCACATGAGTTCCAATATCTGGAGAAAACATGAAACCAAAAGGATATCATTGTAATGAGTTTGATATGAATATGTTTATTGTATTCCGACTGCGTATTTTTAGGACAAATGTTGATCATAATACATCTACAAGCATGCACTTACGAGAGCGCTATGGTCTCGTACTCGTAGTGGATATGATAGCTTCCAGAAACGATATCACCCTTGTGCATGAAAACGCATGGAAGCACTATACATCTACTTAGGCATATCTTTATTATTTTATATCTATTTAAATACAAACTCCCTGAGCAGTTTCTTGATATGGGGATGAAAGCACACACAGTAGTGCAATTGAAAACATACAAAGCCGTCAAAGGCTCCGACTCTGAGTAATGACCTCCTTAACGTCTTCGTATGCGTCAGTACCAGAAGCTCTAGCTATGCGTGATCGAGGTGTCTCTACCTATGACTAGCCGCTATGTAGGGGGATGCTCCTTTCTAACTGTCCTGTCTGTACTTTCTGTCCGACGCATGCGCAGTTACACTGCGATGTTGATCATTGGTAACTGCACATGCGTAGGACAGAAAGTTTAGACAGAACAACTAGAAAGGAGCAGCCCCCTGTCCAGAATGTGCGTCCAACACTGTCAATGGAACACCACCTAGGCCTACATCGTGGTCAAGTAGTTTGAGTATCTATATGACGTATGGTGTGAATACATTTCAGAATCAATGTCATGGCCCATCATTAAAGTAAGTAAACAACTGTATAATTATGTAGGCTATAGCGTGTCTCACTCCACGTGTCAACGTCTCTGCCCTGTGTGACAACCTGTCGTAATCACAACTGTCGTTATCGCAGGTCGTATATTAAGCCCTGCGTTTCATTTATATTCTAGATCATATGACCCCCGCGCTTATCATATCTCTGTCGCATATATCTATACTAGTAGTCCTATATAGGTGTATTTTTACTTCTGAAATGTCTCACGTTATAGTACATCGCTTTGAAGCTTCTATCACAAACCATGCATTAACCACACCCAAATTCGATCGGTGGGTGTAACGATGATAGTTTCTACTTCACGTGATGTATCGGACGAACCGACATGATTATACGTTGGATGTACCTGTAATTGTACATGGTTTTATAACTGCATTGCCTCGGTACAGACAGCACGCATCCTATCAATATCATGTCAGAAAGATAACTTTCGCGAACATTGATGCCAGGCTGCTGAGACAGGATCTGAACCCTGGGCCTTTGGGTCCAAACTCAAAATGTTCTACCAAAGATACTCCGTGGTGATGCTTTGATAGTATTTGTTCATCACAGGAAAGCACGCAGTGTCACAGAACGGCTCTCAGTGACAGAAACAGAACATTTGTTTCACACTCGCCTAAACATTATATGATGTACCATCCTCGAAACACAAGTCATTTATGATGATGTGTAGTCATAATGGCCGAGGGTTCGATGATGATGATGTACAAAACAAGAGAAACATACCTCACGACATCCTTTAGTAACAGTCTTTAGACTTTCATCACTGTGGAATTAATACAGTGATTGGATCATTCTTTGAGACAGAGGATGATGTTGCGATGGCTTGGCAGAGTCAGTCGAACGATTGACATTGAGTTACAGATGCTTATATGACTGTAAAAGACAGTTCGTCATTCCAAAAGGACGCTGTCTGTTTAATCTGTTGGACTAATCTAACTGATGGCACTATTATATAGGATGTCTGCGGTTGCCTCTAGCATGGGCAAGGTCCAGGGTCGATTGACCTTGGCAGTATTGCTTCTTCTTATACTATCATAGCATTCTGCGACGAAAACATCGTGCTTGGATGACAAAGACATCCAATTGATGTCCGTCCACGGACGTGACAGTTAAATGGAAGAGATCGGTGCCACAGTTGGGGGCCTTATCTCGTTAAGTATTCAGATGGAACTTCAAAGATACCTTGCTTCCTAATCGGAGATGTATAATGACGTCGATGTCTTAGACAGGGATATCGATATTGTAATTGTTTGTCATCGTTGGATGCAGACTTAACTAATCACATTAGTTAACAGTTGGTTAAGGACATTATGGTTTTTTTTGCAGTAACTCTTATTTCCGTTCCTCTAAACATAATGCTTGCACATCTAAAATTAAATCTAGAAACAATGTGGGTACGGCCATTCAACATATAATAGCACAGCTGACATTTCTGAAGTAAGGGTATTAGATACTATTTCTTTTTCTTTTGATAGCGTTTTTACTTTGACGGAACGGTCACCTAGGTACATATCAAAACTTCTCTACACAAACATCATACCCACGCCATTGATTTTCTGACATAAATCGAAGTTCTTAAAACTATTTATTGTCTTATTTTCATTCTTTGATATTCCTTCTAACTGACAGACACCTAGCTGTTTTTCCTTTCTCGTGACTTTCATCCTGTGTATGTTATCGTCCTTGGTAATTCTAAAACAATCATAGTTCTTGCGTTTGATCTTGTTTCTTAATAATTACAATGTCATCCTGGTACAATAAGTTCGTATATATCGATGTACTGTAATCGAAACACTTGTCTTGGAAATCAATGCAAACATATAACCGACCATCCCGATTTTAATTACTCCTTCACTTTTACCGATGTTCGAATCCATCTACAGCATATACTAGTAGATCATTCTCTGCTTCCTAGTGCTGTCGTGTATATCACCTGGGTGTCTTGTTATGTTATGAGAAGTACTATACGTGATATCTATTAACTGAATTAATAACGAAGCGTGCACAGTTCTGAGCACGAATTTGTAAGGAGAATTACGGAACTGGTCTAAAGACAATACAAGAACATTTGGAGTTTGCAAAGAAGGAGTAAGATAAAAGATGAAGGCAACTCTCAGACAATTACACATGTACTATAGTAGGCCCTGCTATATAGTAATCAATGCTAATCATACATCCGAAAAGACCATTATGTAATGAAGACAATGTTCCATTGGTTTTAACCATCTCCCTGCTGAAGTCGAGTTAACTTGCCCAATCACATGCAGAAATAGAACACTTTGATTTTATTCAGCAGGGAGAAGGTTAATGGACGCTTTCCAATTAGCACGATGTGTTAGATTCTTTTGAAAGTCAGATTTAGGGCGAAAACGTCTTTAACGCACCATTGTAGTGGAAAAGGGGATTGAGTACTTATATCATGTTGTGCACTTAAATTATTTTACGCACACTTCTCTTTAGCTAAAAAAACGAATCAATCTGTCACCATTCTCGTTTAGAATATAAATAACATGTTATATATACATGTGCGACGTTCAAATAATCTCAGCCAGTGTGTTCGTAAGTTATTATTCTACCATACATGATACTGTGGGTGCTGAACGCTTAGACATATTTGCATATTATGTTATTATGACAGGGTGTGACAGGTAATCAATAGAATCGTCATCAATGGATTGATTTTAGTGTGTAGGCCATATTATTGTTTGGCGTGAAATGTATTGATATACCAGAATTATTTTTATTAATAATGCAACAAATGTGATGTTTTTAATTTATTTTGGTTAGGCAATACAACATTTAAAGGTTTTGTTTGTTTGTTCTTGTTTTTCATTCTATAAATTAATTATCAAGATGACCTATCATTATGGGTATCAATGCATTTCACGCCAGACTATATTTCCGAATCTTTCCGCTACCATTACGAGTAACAAGTAAATATTTATGAATACGATTATTTAAAATACATTCATGAACCGTTTGATGCTTTAGTTGTAATTCTATCGTGTTAATTGTATTTATATTCGTTGTTTTACAGGGTGCATTCAACGTTCCACAAACCGTACATATATTTTGCTCTTCCCATGGCCGTCTTTCTGGGTGTAGTGGTCTTTTTACTGGAATTCTTCATACCTTATAAACACGATTTAGACGCAAATGTAAGTATCACACGATAACGAGAATCTACGACCTTATGACCTTTGCCTTAGTAAAGAATCATACTATTATTATTATTATTATTATTATTATTATTATTATTATTATTATTAAATACCCAGAGTTAATCGTTAACTTTAGCTATAATGAGTTAGTGGTTCTGCCCAATGTTATGCTTCTTCGCAATATACGGTACAACGATTCACGATCGACAGGTTGTTTTATAAACGATGATGTGCAGGGGCGGATTCAAGGGGGGGGGGGGTTCACCCAGCTGGCGCCCCCCCCCCTCCCCCGGAATTGAAGAATTTTATTTTATAAACATATATTTTGTATTATTGTTGGCTTATAACACTTGATATTGGCACAGCTTTAGAGATGTATGTTGAAAGGCATCCTAGAAGGATGTTAACTACAGTTCTATATACATGTATACTAAACATGAAATAAAATAATCACTGTACTTTTGTGGGGGGGGGGGGGGGGGGGGGGGGGGGGGGGGG
>JAUTBZ010136455.1:0-29210 GCA_032361785.1 Lepetodrilus galriftensis | reverse complement strand
CTATAACGGATGAGATTTTGATATTTTTCTGGAAAGTCCTTCTTCCATTTTTGTTCTGCCAAATGAGCTGCGCGACTCAACCCAATTTTTCGCTGCTTGGTATCAAAACTAATTAATCGCTCCCCCAATATTTCAGATAATCGTCCTGCTGTAGCCCTTGCGGAAAAATCCATTTGCCAAAGCCTATCCCTTGCGGTCAAAAAACCTTGTACATACAAAGCATCACTCATATTCTGCGCAAAGATATGTGGAACCCCCAAGGTATCTGTCTGAACAGTCACCGGTGCATTCAATCCTAAATCATTAAATTCTGCTGTCTGAAAAAAATGGGCTTCGGGTTCTGCATTTTTCCAGAAACCAGAATAAGGGCTTAAGAAGCGCCCTAGTTGGGGAATAGGCTTAGCTGTCACTAAAGCGGGACGCTCCAAAACGACAATAAATCCTATAGTTAGTAGTAAAGCAAAAAGAAAAGAAACCCGTCTCATGTATGTCCAATATTTATAGGACAAAGGTAGAATATTTTTTGGAACCTATGGTAGATTCCTTGGTGCTTCGTTTATCTTTTGGAAGAGTCGAGGAATCGAGGATTGCAGCAAGCTGCGAGGAATCGACTGCTCCTGCTTAATCTTTAGCTTTTTGGTTCCTCGATTCTTCAGTTCCTCAGTTCCTCGACCTCAATTCCTTAACATTATTTTGGATCACCAATCTCTACGGGCTTAGCGAACTGCGGATTACTTTTTTCCTTGGCAAATTACTCCAAATCCAGCTTCGAAGTCTCAACTTTAAGCTTGAAACAAATCTTAGCCTTTTCCATAGTTGAGCTTTCGAGTCTGGTGCCTTTGGCTGAAAAACTCTGTACAATCCACAAACGTTAAAAACAAACTAACAACGATAGCAAAAAAAACTTTTATACCACTCGGTTTCCTTGAAAAGAGGGAAACCCATAGGAAGGGTGATCAACAAGGATAAAAGTTCTTTTTGCGGCTGTCCCTGATCCGCTGATTATTTTTTCCCTTGGCAAATTACTCCAAATCCAGCTTCGAAGTCTCAACTTAAGGCTTGAAACAAATTTTAGCCTTTTCCATAGTTGAGCTTTCGAGTCTGGTACTTTTGGTTGAAAAACTCAGTACAAATGATCCCCAAGTAATAAAATTTTCTTCTATTTGCCATATCATCCCATCTTATGAAGGGGGATAAGAGGGGGTTTCCATAAGCAAGAAAATAGAAGAAAATTTTATGTAGCCAGGAGCAAAATCTTCAATTCTTCAATTCTTCAATTCCTCAAATCCTCAAATCCTCAATCCTCAAATCCTCAAATCTTCAATCCTTCAAATCCTCAAATCCCTCGTTTCCTCAAAAAAAAACCATCCAACAGAACAAAACAAACTAAAACGATGTTATAGTAATAGTGGAACGCCCAAAGGGGCTGACTGGTATTGACAGGAAAGTGAGTTGTTTAATTAGCATGTCAGAGCACGTTAGTTCACTCTGTAAAAAATGGCTTTCAAACCTTACTTGGCAACTACAATGTAGCCATGGCTGCCTAATTTATTAAATTAGAAAGCCTTTAGGCCTTACGCTTGATTCCTGATACACAGCGTATCGCTTAAAAAAAAACTCAGGATAGGGGATAGAAGGGCTTCGAGCTTGAACCAAAATTCAGAAGATAAGGAAGATTTTCGCTTGTTTGTGTGCATAAAATCTTCTCGAAAACTCGAACACATCCTAAACATGTAGAAGGTTCTGTGACGCTTTGTCTGGACGAGGGTTCGACTCCCTCCAGCTCCACTAAAAATAAAAGTCCCACTGTAAGGTGGGACTTTTTATTTTACTTCATCATTCGAAATTCATCATTCATCATTCGAAATTCATCATTCATCATTCGAAATTCATCATTCGAAATTCCATCTAGCTTTGCGCCAAAGGTTTAAGTTTGTTATCCATTGGTGATATGTTATTGTTTGCATTATATAATCTATCATAAATATAAGATAATCAATTTATTATATTGTAATATGTGATGTGGTAAATACTGATTTCTCTGTTATCTTTTCAAGTAGTTTCCATTCTTTTGCTGGACAAAATTTTGTAAACCACATAAGGAACCTTCTTCTCAGCCGTTTACTAAACATTGCTAAGCAAAAGATTTGCTACCAAGTTCCGTACTTAAAGTAATGTTGGATACCTTCAATTAAATTACGAACGATGGCCCATAGAACAAAAAGAACTACGGCTACAATAGGCACAGCAGCAACAGATAATGCAATAATAGAAAGCGCAATAGGAGTGCTAGAGCCAATGGCTATGATACCGAATATAATGGCTAGAATTGTGCTTTTGATTGCAGCTGGAGTTGTATCAGAGCTATCTTCTTTGGTACCACTCCAAATACTAAAATTGTCTATACTCAATCCCCAAAAAACCAATGCGCTTACGCCAAAAAATAAGGATAGAATCGCTATTAAAGCTGCAAATCCAAAAATACCGAGAAGTAATATAGACCCACCTATTATCAGGAGTCCTAAAATGAATATAAGGGTTCCTTTGCTTATTCTTTTTTTGTCTTTTCTTTTAAGCATCTTTTGAGCAATTTTTAGTTGAATAGATTTTTTGAGTCCTAGGCGCTTGCCAGTCATTTTCCGATACTTTCTAGGGGTTAGATTCTCAAATTCTTCAAGACTTATGTCATTCATATTTGGACTGATAGCTGAATGACTAGGAGTTTGTTTTTGCTCGGGTTTAGCAACGATGGCCTCCACTTGGAATTGACTAAGGAATAACAAAATAAGAATTACATATTTTTTCATCAGATAGAATTTGAGCTAAAGATAAAGGAACAAAGGAGCAGAGCAATGATAGATTGATAAGTGCCAGTTTGCACTTGAAAAGTGCATTGTCTAGGTGTTAGTTATGCCGCCAACTTCTATTTAATAAATTAGAATTAAGGTGGCTATTAGAGTATAATATAGATTATGAAAATAACTGTAAATCCTTATGTTTCAATTCAATAGGTAAGCTCATTGCATTTATATAAGATCCAATTAATTTAAAATGTTTACTAGAGAGATTTATTCTCTACTCATTCCGATGCTCAAAATAATTACGGATATCTGAATTAGGACGATAAGGACTGGAATTGAGATAACTAAAATGATTAGAAATAGAAGTAAGGACAAAAAAAAAGCTGCCTTTGGGGCAGCTTTTTTTTGTTTTGAGGTTTAGATTGCTGATAAAACAGCCAGTAAAAATATGCCAGCTACAAGTACAGCAATACCTCCAAGGACAAGCCCTATAATGGCCATCGTTCTATTTTCATCTCGTTTGAGACCGAGAACTCCAAGTACGACAGCTGCAATTGCTAATAGGATTCCAATCCAAGGAATGAAGAATGCAGCACCCCCAAAGATCAATGACAGTAAGCCCAAAAGATTAGGCATCCCACCACCACCAGCAGAAGCACGCTTTTGTTGCCGTTTCATTTTCTTGGCTAATCTTTTAACCATCAAACGTTGCACAAAATTTAGCTTTTTAGTTGGTTTAATTTGTGTGCTAGTTACAGCCGTAATTTTTGAATGGTTTTGGTCTGCTTTTGCACTAACCATCGCTTGAGAAGGAGTGGCAAAGAGAAGAAGAATACCTGTCAACAATGTAAGTAAGAATGATTTCATAAGTTAGATTTTTGAATGAACACAAAGTTAGTAATAATTGAATTGTTAGCATAATATTTACCAGTTTTTTTATAGATAAAGAAAGTAAATAAATAAAACAATCTAAACAAACAACTCTAAATGCTTATATACCAATTCAATAGGCAATCCCATTACATTTAAATAAGACCCATTAATATGAGAGATTTTGCAATGTCCAATCCATTCCTGGATACCATAAGCACCAGCTTTATCATAGGGATTGTAGTGGTCGATATAGTAAAGTATTTCTTCTTTGGATAGTGGTTCTAGGGTTACATCTGTTTGTCCACTAAAAGTGATTTCTAATTTTGGCGAAAGCAAAGTAACCCCTGTGATTACGGAATGTGTTTTTCCCGAAAGGGATTCAAGTATATAGATAGCATCGGCCTTGTCTTTAGGTTTTTCAAATATCTCATTTTTAAGAATGACGATGCTGTCTGCTGCTAAGATGATTTCATCTGGCTTGGCCAAAGGGATGGCAGCTTTAGCCTTAATGAGGGAAAGGAAGCCTGGGACTTCGTTTGGGGGCATGTCGTCTGGGTAGTCTTCTAGTGCATTAGGCAGAATCACTCGAAACTGAAATCCAGCTTCTGTCAGTAATTGTTGTCTTCGAGGGGATTTGGAGGCTAGAGCGATTGGCAAGGACATTATTTTCATAAAAAATGGATTTTTTCCGCAAGGTAGAAAACTAATAGAGCATATAATGAGTTATTTAACAGTAATTGCTAAATAGTGCTAGTAAATCCGACCTTTATTCGCTAAAACTAGTAACTTTGCACGCTAAAATGAAAATGCGCATATGAGAACCAAACTATCTGAGTTTAATTTTGAACTACCCAAAAAATTAGTTGCCCAATATCCGGCAAAAGAACGTGATGAGTCGA
Organism: Lepetodrilus galriftensis; assembly: GCA_032361785.1. Classification (NCBI taxonomy): domain Eukaryota; kingdom Metazoa; phylum Mollusca; class Gastropoda; order Lepetellida; family Lepetodrilidae; genus Lepetodrilus; species Lepetodrilus galriftensis. Next base: position 24,637 of record JAUTBZ010136455.1, on the reverse strand, counting down.
AGTTGATGGTTGTCCATAGAGACACTGGCAAAATCGAGCACAAACGTTTTAAAGATGTACTGGATTATTTTGAAGAAGGAGACACGATGGTCTTTAATAACACAAAGGTATTTCCTGCTAGGTTATATGGTGTGAAAGAAAAGACTGGAGCTGTAGTGGAAGTCTTTTTACTTCGTGAGTTGAATGGAGACAGCAAGCTTTGGGATGTGATGGTCGATCCTGCTCGTAAGATTCGGGTTGGTAATAAATTGATATTCACAAGCCCTGAAACGAATATAGAGTTGATGGCCGAAGTGATGGACAATACAACATCAAGAGGGCGTACACTACGTTTCTTCTATGAAGGGGATGATGAGATTCCTTTTATGGACGTGGTTGAATCTCTAGGTAAGACTCCACTTCCTAAGTACATTGACAGACCTGTGGAGGCTTTAGATAAAGAACGCTACCAGACAGTCTACGCAAAAGAAGTAGGTGCTGTCGCAGCGCCTACGGCTGGATTACACTTTAGCCGAAACCTGCTTAAACGCTTAGAAATCAACGGAATAGAACTAAGTGAGATAACGTTACATATAGGCATGGGAACTTTTAGAAGTATCGATGTAGAGGATTTGTCTAAGCACAAAATGGAAGCGGAGTATTTTCGAATTGGGGAGGATACTGCTGAGAAAGTGAATGAGTCTTTGGCTGCTGGTAAGAAAGTTTGTGCTGTTGGTACGACCGTGATGCGTTCCATAGAATCTGCAGTTTCGGCTAAGACTAAATTAAATTCAGCAGAAGGATGGACCAATAAATTTATTTTTCCTCCTTATGAATTTCAAATTGCCAATTCATTGATTACAAATTTTCACCTGCCTTCTTCTAGTTTATTTATAATGATTTCTGCTTTTGCAGGGAAGGAGTTTGCGAAAGAGATTTATCAAGAGGCTATAAAAAAGAAATACAAATTCTATAGCTATGGCGATGTAATGCTTATCTTGTAAACACTCATTTGTTAAGGACTTATTAATAAGTTATATTAATAGGCTTTAGACTTGCATGTTTGAAGATTTTTTCCTTACTTTTGCACGCTTACGAGAAACATGAGTATTGTAGGTATATTTGGCTTAGATTTTGACCTTTACAGAAAGAATTAAGCTTATTTTTTAACTGTTAATCCACAGTAATGATTTGGACACTAGAATTAATAAACCATCTTGAAGATGCTCCTTTTCCTGCAAGTAAGGACGAGCTAATTGATTTTGCATATAGAAATGGAGTACCTGAAATTGTCATCCAAAATCTTCAAGAGATTGAAGATGAAGATGAAATGATTGAAGATATAGAAACCCTTTGGCCGGATTATCCGCGCAAAGATGACTTCTTGTTTAATGAAGATGAATACTAAACCAAATGAAAGCCTAACAGCTGCAAGTATTTCACTTTATTGAATGACTGCTCCCCTTGGGAGCAGTTTTTTTTGTCCTATAGTTGTAATATTAATTAATATTTGTATATTTGGGTCGAAACTAATGAGAAAACTGTCATGACCCCACATTCAAAAGGAAGCCACGTTTCGGATGTTGCTTCTATAGCCCCCTCCGCTGCTTGTTTAACCCCATTCCCTTCAGCAGATCCTGTTGACGAAATCCTAGAAATGGAAGATTTTATTCTTGATTTTGAACTAGAAGAAGAACTTTACTGCAATGATTATACATTGATATATGGTCATCAAGTGAGTGATGCTAGGCATATGAATTTTGGATGCTAGATAGGGTAGAACCTGCCTTTGTAGGCTAGCCACGGATTAGATAGGATGGCCTGCTCCTACCTAGAAGGAGGCTGATTTAACGTCAGCCTTAGTTGCGATCTGTTTTCTGTAAATCTATTTTTCAAGGAATTTAAAACGCTTAATGCCTTTATAGTCCGTTAAGTCATATTGCGCTGGAACAATAGAAATGTATCCTTTCGAAAGCGCATAATTATCTGTATCTTCTTCCATGTCACCATGGTCAAACTTCCCGGTCAGCCAATAGTATTGAAGTCCTTTTGGATCGGTGGCTTCTACATATTCTTCTACCCATCTTGCGTCTGACTGGCGGCAAACTTTATACCCTTTAATCTCTTCATAGGGTAGGGCAGGGATATTGACATTTAATAAGTAGTTGCCACCGATTTTTTGCTTGTGCAAAATATCAGATAGCAATTCTGCAATATGCTTTTCGGCCCCACTAAAATCTGCTTCAAAAGAATAATCTAATAGCGAAAATCCAATAGAAGGAATACCTTCCAAATGTGCTTCCATGGCCGCAGACATCGTTCCAGAATAAATAATATTAATGGAAGAGTTCGAACCATGATTGATACCTGAAAGGCAAAGATCTATTTTGCGATCTTTCAACAAAACAGTTTTGGCTAGCTTCACACAATCAACAGGCGTGCCCGAGCATTCGTAAGAAGTTACCCCTTCAAATACATCCACCTTCCGAATCCGAATCGGATCCGAAATAGTAATTCCATGCCCTTTACCCGATTGTGGTTTATCAGGAGCAACGACGAAGACCTCCCCAAATAATTTGGCAACATTGACAAGTGCTTTAATGCCTGGTGCGACTATGCCATCATCATTCGTTACTAAAATAAGGGGCTTCTTCATGTTATTTTTATTTACTCATTATCTCTATTGACACGTACCGGTCTGCCTTCAAATTCAAGATTGCTAAAAGCACTAGAGATACGTTTTGATTCTTTTTCACTTACGTCAAAATAAGAATGCTTTTGCCGCAAGGTGATATTACTAATCGTATTTTTATCAATCTTGGCATTGTCAGAAATGTAAGTGATTAGCTTGGTTTGGTTGAGCTTATCCATCCGACCGATATTGATGAAAAATCTTTTAGCACCTGGGTTAGACGCTCTTCTGTCAGAAGTATGCTCTGTCGTGAAATCCTGCTTCTGAAGACCTGCTCGTCTTTCTCTTCTATTTCTTGAATCCTTTTTATCATCATTACTCCGACTTGGTCTGCTAGAAAAGCTATCACGTCTTTCTCTTCTGTCTCCACTATCTCTGCGATCACGTCTTTCTCTTCTGTCGCCTCTATCTCTTCTATCTCGTCCATCACGTCCGCTTCGTCTGTCGCCTCTATCCCTACGATCTCCACGATCTCTTCTACCACGTCTGTCGCCACGATCACCACGATCCGAATAATCTGATTCACTTATATTCAAATCTTTTCCTTTTGACGAAAGGCCTAGATTCTTTAATTCAAGCGAAATTAATTTTGTAACGATATCCTCTTTCGATAAATCAGCAAGTACCGTCAATACATTATCAATACTCTCTTGATTTATTTTTTCAGAAATAGGCGTGTTCACTAAATGTTCTGCCCAATTGGCCAAACGGAAAGTCATCACTTCCTTGTTGCTCGGAATATGTAATTTAGAAAACTCAATTTTTAAACTTCTCTGAAGTTGTTTGATTTTGCGAATCCCACTAGGTGGAATAAAAGCAATAGAGATTCCTTTGTTTCCAGCACGCCCTGTACGTCCACTTCGATGTGTGTAATACGCTAGCTCATCTGGAAGAGAGTGGTGGATGACGTGTGTGATATTATTGACGTCGATACCTCTTGCCGCAACATCTGTTCCGACCAATACTTGAAGTGCGTGTTTTTTGAAACGACCCATCACTCGGTCTCTTTGTGCTTGTGACAAATCTCCGTGTAGAGCATCAGCTTTGTAACCTGCTTCCATTAATTGTTCGGCAACAGCTTGAGTATCTCGACGCGTTCTACAAAATATAATGCCCCTCATATTATGATTGACATCTAAGATACGCTTGATGGTTTCCATCTTATCTCTATTCTTAACCAAAGCGTACTTATGTTCAATATCTACATTTACTTGGTTGGTCGTATTGACCCTGACCTCTTGTGGATTGTCCATGTATTTCTCCACAATTCTTCTGACATCTTTAGCCATCGTTGCCGAAAAAAGCCAAGTATATTTCTCATCAGGCGTGTGGGATAAGATACTATTTAAGTCCTCTTGAAAACCCATGCTCAACATCTCGTCCGCTTCATCTAGAATAACAGTTCGAACTTGGTCGAGGTATATTTTTTTTCTATTAATCAAATCAAGCAATCGACCTGGAGTAGCGATTAATATTTGTGGCGTATTCTGTAAGGCTTTGATTTGGTTGTAGATTGCAGCACCACCATAGACAACTTGGATGCGAATTCCTTTTTTGAATTTGCCAAATATTTCAAGTTGTTGTGCGATTTGCTTACCCAGTTCACGAGTAGGGGCCAGAATAAGCGCTTGGATAGCTTTCTGGTTAGGATCGACTAGATCTAATACTGGTAGACCAAAAGCGGCTGTTTTGCCGGTACCGGTTTGAGCAAGACCGATGAAGTCAGTGTCTCCATTGACAAGAATTGGAATGGCTTGCTCTTGGATAGGTGTAGGTGTTTCAAAACCCAAAAAATCGACTGATTTTTGGATGTCCTCTGAAAGCCCTAATTGTTGGAATAAATTCAAAATGTATGATTGATATGAAGCCACCCAAAAGATGGCATTTGAAAACATGAAAAAGGATATTTCTCTCTTGGAGAAATATCCCTTTTACAAAAATTATGTTGTAGCTATCTTAGAACTTAATAAGTTCAGCTTCGATGCTATATTTTTTAACTAAATCTGCAGTAAAACGGAAATGACCCCTAGGGACAACAATATAAAGGCCACCACGCTTCATCTTTGCGATAGTACCCAAAAGTTGCCACTTACTTGCTAATTTTGAAGCCTCATCTCCTTTGATTGCGACTTCAAAATAGTCTTTTCTTCCTCTTTTTGATGCGGTAGCATCAGGAATGTAAATGTCTTCTGATTCGGAATTTTTACGGACCAATTTGGAAGGAGCTTCAAAGCCCTCTAGTATATCCACACGGATATTTTCGTAACCTTTCTTTTTCACGTATTCCGCTAAGGATTCAATAATATCCAAATTCTCTTCTTTCGATTGCGCCAGCATAGTTTAGTTTTGAGGTAAAATGAAGTACAAAGATAGGAATAATACGACGATTATCAAAGTATTTAAGTAATTTATTGAACAATAAAGCTTAAAATCTTGATAAAAAGTTGATAATTTATAACGGTTATATGTAACTTATTGATTTAGAGTTCATTACCTCCCTAGGTTGTGGCTGATTAAATTAAGAAATTCTTGCCTTGTTTCCATCTTCTCAAACTCCCCCGTAAAGGCAGAAGATACAGTCGAACTATTTTGTTTTTGAACACCACGCATCATCATGCACATGTGTTGTGCCTCAATCACAACTGCAGCTCCATAGGGTTCAAGTGTATTATCTATTACCTCTAAAATCTGACGGGTCAACCTTTCTTGGACTTGCAACCTGCGAGCATATACGTCTACTACTCGTGCAATTTTACTTAATCCTACGATTTTACCATTTGGAATATAGGCGACATGTGCTTTCCCAAAGAAAGGGAGCAAATGATGTTCACAAAGTGAATAAACCTCTATATCTTTCACAATAACCATCTCATTGTAGGATTCATCAAATAATGCACCCCGCAAAATAGCCTCCGCATCCATTTCATAGCCTTTCGTCAAAAAATGCATCGCCTTAGAAGCACGCTCCGGAGTCTTCAGTAACCCGTCTCGGCTTATATCTTCGCCTATTCCTGTGATGATGTGGTTGTAATCTTTTACTAAATTCAGCTTGTCCTTGTTGTCCTTCATGATGGTGTTTGTCCTTTTTATGGTGGTATAACCGAATAGGCTTGGAATGGTTTATCTGCTATTATTGGTTTTTCATCTACTTTATAGGTTGGGTTTCCTTTTTTTTATGGAAATTTGTTCCAATGGCAAAATTAAAACCGCATATTAATCCTATTCGAGCCTTTAAGCAATGGCATCCCAAAGTTTGGGGCTACCATTTTTTATTCTGGATCCTATTGGCTATTCTGTTGACCGCTTTTACAAAAAATACAACTTCACTATCGTATTCTTTTTTGATGGAAATCGTCAACTTGCTTTTCTACGCCTCTCTAGTTTATTTTAATGTATTTTATTTGATTCCGAAATTCCTTTCGCATAAAAGATTTGGCGTGTACATCGTTTACCTTTTAGGGATTGTTGTTGTCTTGACGATGTTTAAAGTAGTCGTCTTTTATTTTGTGCATCATGGGTTGGATAAGAATATCTGGTTGGCTAATCAAGGATTCATCTTTTTAGCTTTCTTCTTGGTTGGAGTCGTTTCAACTATTACCAAAATATCTGTAGATTGGGTGACCTATCAGCGAGAAAAACAAGAGATAGTAACCAAAAATGTGACTTCAGAATTACGTTTTTTAAGAAGCCAAATTAACCCCCACTTTTTATTTAATACGTTGAATAGCTTGTATGCGCTTACGCTAAAAAAATCAGACATCGCTCCGGATATTGTTTTGAAGCTTTCCGAAATGATGCGGTATATGCTCTATGAATGTAATGAAAAGACCGTATTACTGGGGAATGAAGTTCAATACATCAAAAATTATTTGGACTTAGAAAGGCTACGACATGGCGATCACGTCGATATTCAATTGGAGATTTCAGGAGAAATAACCGACCAAAGAATTGCTCCACTATTTTTTATCCCTTTTCTTGAAAATAGTTTTAAGCATGGTTTAAATCATGAATTGGTAGACGGATATGTCCATATTAAATTGGAGGTCACAGGGACAAAAGTCCACCTTAATATTAAAAATAGTAAACCCGAGCAAATGCCTATGTCTGCCGCTAAACGATCCGGTGGGTTTGGTCTGACCAATGTTCGCCACCGGTTGGATCTGATTTATCCTGATAAGCATGAATTGAATGTGATGATTGGTCCACAAGCTTACAATATGGATTTGACTATTGAGTTTTAAAATAAGATTACTTTTGCACTTGCGTAAAAAATAAAATTGGCAAAATGAATAGAATTACAAATATCATTGTCGTACTTCTGAGTATTGTTTTAATAAATACAACCAGTGCTCAAAGCAAAGAAAACTTGTCGACTTCACCCCAGATAATTTTAGTGTCAGCAAAAATGGATAGCCATAGTCCAAAAGATAGAAAATTCACAGGGATTCCAAGCTTGGCTGTAAGCACTGAAGGACGCATTTGGACAACTTGGTATGCGGGTATTACACCGGAAGAAGACAATAATAATTATGTTATTATTGCCTCTAGCGCTAATCAAGGGAAATCTTGGACTGAAAAATTAATCGTGGATCCTGATGGAGATGGGCCGATTAGAGCTTTTGATCCTGAATTATGGATGGATCCGATGGGCAAGCTTTGGGTGTTTTGGGCACAAACTATTGGGCATGATGGAACCGTCGCAGGTCTGTGGTCAATGACCATTTCAAATCCAAATGATAGCGTCCCGATTTTGTCGAAACCGAGAAGATTGGCCAATGGAATTATGATGTGTAAGCCGATTGTTTTGACAAATGGCGACTGGGTTTTGCCCGTTTCGACTTGGCGCTTTACGGATAATAGTGCAAAGATGATAGTCTCCAATAATAAAGGGGAATCTTGGCAGGAACGGGGAGCTGTTGATGTCCCTAAAGACAGTCGTAATTATGATGAACACATGATTATAGAAAAAAAGGACGGTCGATTGTGGATGCTTGTTCGAACGAAATATGGTATTGGCGAAAGCTATTCTAAAGATTTGGGACAATCTTGGAGTCCGCTTCTACCGTCAAATATTAAACACCCAAATGCCCGATTTTTTATTAGAAGACTCCAATCTGGTAACTTACTATTAGTCAAACATGGCCCGATTAATCGAAAAACTTGGCGGTCACATTTAATGGCATTTTTATCGCAAGATGATGGACAGTCTTGGTCTAGAGGCTTGTTGCTTGACCAAAGAAAAGGTGTTTCTTACCCAGATGGACAACAAACAAAAGATGGAAAAATATTCATTACTTATGACTATAATCGAGTGACCAACCAAAATATTTTGATGACGAGTTTTTCGGAAGAAGATATCTTGGCAAATGACTTTGACAATAAAATACTGGATATTTTTAATAATAGAAAAGTCGTGAGTAAAGGAGGACTTTGAACTCGTGCAATTGAAATTAAAAGAAAAGAGAAAATGCAAAAAGAAATTTTTAAAGATTTAGTCGTTGTAGAATTAGCTAGTGTATTGGCAGGGCCCGCAGTAGGATTATTCTTTGCAGAGCTAGGCGCCAAAGTAATTAAAATTGAAAATGCGACAACGGAGGGTGATGTCACTAGAAGATGGAAATTGCCCAACGAAGATAAAGAGCGCGCTTATTCTGCTTATTATTGTAGTGTGAATTGGAATAAAGAAATTCATTTTAAAAATTTAAGTGATACTGTTGATCAACAGTTCATTTATGGTTTAGTAAAGAAAGCTGATATTGTCATCGCTAATTTTAAATCAAGTTCAGCTAAAAAATTAGGAATGGATTACGCCTCCTTGAAAGCATTGAATCCGACATTGATTTACGGTCAAATTTCTGGCTACAAGTATGGGGACAAACCCGCTTTTGATGTGATTCTGCAAGCGGAAACAGGCTTTCTGTCAATGAATGGAGAACAAGGAGGACGGGCAGTAAAAATGCCTGTAGCTTTGATTGATGTCATTGCTGCCCATCAATTGAAAGAAGGCATTTTGGTAGCGCTCATTCAAAAAATGAAAACGGGTAGTGGAAGTTTTGTGAAAACATCTTTAGAGGAATCGGCAATAGCTTCTTTAGTGAACCAAGCCTCTAACTATTTAATGGAAGGGCATGTTGCTCAAAAAATGGGTGTAGAACACCCAAATATAGTTCCTTACGGCACTATTTTTAAAACTAAAGATGAGATTGAATTGGTTATAGGAGTCGGTACTGAAAAGCAATTTTATCAACTCTGTTCAAGCCTTGAAATACCTGAAATCGCAAAAGAGGATCAATTCGCAACAAATAAACAGCGGGTCAATCATCGAAAAGAAATAAATGATATCCTGGCGAATCAATTCCGTAAATTCTCCTTTGATATTATTTATAATAAATTATTAGAGACTAATGTTCCTGTTGGAAAAGTTAATAATATTAAAGATGTATTTGAGGGTAGGGTAGGGAAAGAAATGGTCTTGGAAGAGCAGATGGAAGCAGGCATCACAAAACGTGTTCAGTCTGTTTCTTTTCATGTGCAGAATTGAGTTGTAGCCTCAAAAAAAAGAGGCTATCTCCATACCGAAGTATTAAGATAGCCTCTTGTATTTGACGGAAGTGAATTACTTCATATACATATTGAATTCAACACGTCTGTTCATCTTACGACCAGCTTTTGTCATGTTATCTCCGACTGGCTGCGTCTCACCATATCCAGCAAAACTCATTCTATTAGAGCTAATACCTTTTTTCACTAGGTAGTTAAAACAAGTCTTAGCACGACCTTCAGATAGTTTTTGGTTAGAAGCAGAGTGTCCAACACTATCTGTGTGTCCACTAATACTCAAACTATAATCTGGGTACTTAATCATTAAGGCTGCTATCTCATCCATGATTCTGGTAGAGGAAGAAACAAGTGTTGTCTTTGCCGTATTGAACTGAATGTTCTTGGTTGCAAAGGTCAATCTTGCCTTGTCTTCTTTCTTCATTTCTGGGCATCCTTTATTAGAACGAGGGCCTTTTTTGTTCGGGCACTTATCAGCACTATCAACGATACCATCACCATCTGTATCAGGACAACCATTATGCTCTAACAGTCCTTTTACTGTTGGACACTTGTCTTCTGCATCAATTGTTCCATCACCGTCAGAATCAGGGCAACCATTGACTGTTCCTTTTACATCTGGGCAGTCATCAATATCATCATTATAGCCATCTCCATCACGATCTGCATTCGGGCAGCCATTATTAGAGACAGGGCCTTTTTCATTTGGACACTTATCGTCCGCATCCATTATACCATCACCATCCGTATCAGGACATCCTTGAAATGTAACAGAACCTTTAACATCAGGGCATTTATCATCACCATCAGCGACACCGTCACCATCTTTATCAGGACAACCACTCAAAGCGGCTAAACCAGCGACATCTGGACATTTGTCATCTTTGTCAATGATGCCATCACCATCGGAATCAGCAGGAGGCAGAGCAATAGGTTTTTTGACCTTTGGTGCTCCGCCAAAATCAAACATAAACCCAAGAGAGTGTTGAATATTAGAACGCAAATCACTCAAAGCATATCTATACTTTGTCTCAGCATTAAAGTGCACTCCTTGTCCCAAGCGAAAATCTATCCCTACACCAGCAGGTAATTGAAAATCAGCTTTACGATCTCTATTATTCATCATCCCTCCAGCACCTAGGACAATATATGGAGACATAAATTTATCTCTAGACATATGTATTTTGAATAAAGCATCAGCACCATAGAAGAAAGTTCTCGGAGCTGTTTGGTAAAAGGAGTCGATAGGAAAGGCATTGGCTCCAAAACGAAGTGGTACACTTAAATCCAGGTATTTTTTGATTCCTTTATGAAAAACAACCTCTCCGCCGTGTCCCATGTTTTCGAAATCAGTGTTAAAATCTTTATCTCTGTGATAGGGAGATTGGTAATCCAACCAAATTTCCCGAAAGGCAATGCCCCAATTTGTTGTTTTTTTACTAGTTTCTTGAGCAGAAAGAGTAGCAAAAAACATAAACATTGCAAGAAAAGTCAAAATGCTATGCTTCATTTCATTTAATTTTATGCGTGAAAAAGTTTATTCCGTGTTTTAATACAGCAAATATAGTGAAAAAACAGATATAAGTATATTAAATGTAGTTTTAATATACTTTATAAGCACCTGTTTGCTAGTTTATTAGCTGTAATGTGAATATACGAATATGCTAGAAAAGAGTTCCTAGGAAACTAGGCCTCGTCCTTCTTTTTTGATTTCTCCTTTTTCCTCTAAAACTTTGAAAATCTTATCCAATAACCCATTGACAAATTCTTTGCTTTTGTCGGTGCTATAGGCTTTTGCTAGTTCCACGTATTCGTTGATCGTAACTTTAGTTGGAATAGAGGGGCAGTTAAGGAATTCAGCGGTGCCCATTTTGATTAAAATCATATCCATCGTAGCAAGTCTGTCTGCTTCCCAGTTTTTGAGCTCGGGATCGATGATAGCTAATATCTTTTTGTCATTCTTAGCTAGGTACTTTGTTAGTTCTTTCCCAAAGTTATTGACAGCATCTTCATCTGGTAAGAAGTCTTTGTAGAAAGCCTCTTTAGTTGGTAAAGCTTTGATTAACTTTTTTGTCGCTCCAATCACCAATGAATCATCATCAATCCAACAGGGATAATGTGCCCATACCGTTTCTATGAAAATTTCGCTTTCCCGAACACAAAACTTATACAAGGTCAAAAAGATTTCCACGAAGTCCTCTGTCGTTGGGTTAGGAATAAGGATGAAAGCTTCATAGGCTTCCTTATTCGCTTTTACAAATTTCTTATAGGTGATTTCTGCAATATCTTCACCAGCCTTTTCAGCAAATTCTGCTTTTTTGATCACTTTTTGAATATAAGGATCTGCTAGAAAGGGTTGGATGAAGTCGTTGTTGAAAAGTTTAGCTGTAAAAGCCTTGTCTACTTCGCTAGGTAAATGCTTCCCTTGTCTCTTTTTCTGATCTTCTAAAGAAAATCTAGCGACTTCGGATAATAAATAGATGTTAAAAAGAAACAACTCGAAAGCGCTGTCAATTTTAGATTGGTAAGTTTCCACCAAAAATTTTGATGTAGGTTTTTCTATTGCTGTGGCAGCATATAAAACTTGCATCACTTTGATGCGAATATTTCGGCGACTGAGCATGTTTTAGTTAACTTTTGCTTTGTTTTAAGGAAGTCCTAAAACTTTCTTACCGCAAAAATACAGGTATTTTTAACTTATCCTATTAAATTTTTACTTAATATTTATTTTTTTTTGCAATGGACTCCTGAAATGGCTACTGGAGGATTGTTTTAGCCTATTTGGGGCCTCCTTTATAGTAGACAGTGGAATTTGGCGCAACACTTTTTGTGACCCAGACATTTCCACCTATAATGGAATGTGCGCCTATATTGGTATTGCCTCCTAGGATAGTCGCTCCTGCATAGATGACTACATTATCTTCAATCGTAGGATGTCTCTTGGTTTGCGCAAGCGACTTCTCTACACTCAATGCACCCAGGGTGACCCCTTGATATATTTTGACATCATCTCCAATATTAGTCGTCTCTCCAATGACAATTCCAGTCCCATGATCAATACAAAAACGGCGCCCAATAGTCGCTCCAGGATGTATGTCAACTCCTGCTAAACTATGCGCATATTCAGAAAAGATCCTTGGAACATAGGGCAATTGTAAACGATACAAACTATGGGCTATCCGGTGAGTCGCTACCGCAAAAAAACCTGGATACGTACGGATAACTTCCATCGTGTTGGTTGCAGCAGGATCGCCATCTGTTATCGCTTTGGCATCTTCTAATAATAATTCTCTTATCGCTGGCAGTTCTTTGTAGAAGTCACGGACGATTTTTTCGCAGTCAATATCTAGGTCAATATGAATGGCTTCCACCAAATCATAAAAGCGTTGTTTTGTGTTTCGATATGCGTTATCAAAAGCTCTTTGGTTGGGATATGTTTTGTCAGAAAACTGGTAGAATAATAATTGAAGCAAACCATTTAAAACTTCTGATGCTAGAGCTGGAGAGGGTATTGTACAATGCGTTAATTGTTCTTGAAAGAGTAATTTTCTAAAATCTTTTTCATCCATGGCAATCTGTTTTTATCCTCCTGCGAGCTTTGTATTTGGATATCCTTCAGCTATGAGCAAGATTCGTACCTTATCTCTTTTGTTGCCTTGGATTAGAATTTCACCATCTTTGACGGAGCCGCCTACACCACATTTGGATTTTAGCATTTTTCCAAGCTGTTTGAGTGTTTCCTCATTAACTTCTAGTCCTTTTACGACCGTAACTTCTTTATTCCCTTTACGGCGCATCAGGTGAATCCTTACAATATGGTCCTCTGAAGTCGCATTTGAGTCAAGTAAATGGCCAAAAGGATTATCTTCTGGATCATAATCTGGATTCGTTGAAAATACAAATCCATCTCTTCTATTTTTATGTTTTTTTGCCATTTGAGTCGTTTTAGCTTGCGCAAAAATATCTAAGAAAAAGACAAAATAGAGCTTATAAAGTTGTTATAGCCTATTTGTAGTATTGGATGAGTCCGTCCATAATCCATTTGGCTAGGGCGTCTCGATTTTCCGAAAGGATCAGTCTGTTTTGGTCAGCGGTATTCCGAATGTTTGCCAATTCTAAGTAAACCGCTCTTGATTTTACATTCATGAGCATATACAAATCCCGAGCAGAAACGCTTCCTTTATACTTTTTAGATGCTTGATATTTTTTGTATTTTGCTTTGAATGTCTGATATAGCTGGTCTGCTATTTGTTTAGACCCTTTGGCATTGGGGGCATGATAGAAAAAGACATCTGCCCGTGATTTGGTGCTTCTGGAATCAATATGGAGCATAATGGCTACTTGATTTTTGTTGGGTACGCCTCTTTTTTTATAGGTTAAGTATAGTTCGTTGATGATATTAGCCCGTTGTGCTAGTCTTGGAATTTGAGAATTAAGAATTTTTTTCTGGCCTAAGTACACTTCGTCTTTATCACATTTTAAGAATTTTTCATCTCGGATACCATCATTCAAATCTCGGAGGATTACATGAGCGGTCGCACCATTGGCGATGAGTTTTCGCGCAAGCCTTAAAGAAACATCATAGCCATATTCATCTTCACATAGTAGGTGTCCACCTCTTTTTCCAGTAGCACCCGAATCGGGTCCTCCATGCCCACCCATGATATAAAAGACTTTTCCTTGGAGCAGTTTAGACTCCATTTTTACTTGACTATATTTCTCTCCAAAAATGGCAAATTTCCCCTTGCTTTTGGTTGTAGGTCTCGGTTTTGTGTTGGGGCATTTTAGTTCATGATAGGGTACCCAAAGTCTTTTGTCTTTGAGGAATGATTTTTTGCGCAAGCCATTATCAAAAAGGATTTCATTAAAGGATTTGATGCGGATAGCTTTTTCCCAATCATTTTTCTTGATGGTCGAACGTATGCTTTTGCCATTGTACTTGTAAATGAGGATTGGTAATTTGTAGGATTTACCAATATGTAAATTAGAATTGGGCTTTAAATGGTTTAATTCATAGAATTTTTGCTCATTACAATTGTAGCCAAAAAGGTTGTATTTGGAAAGAAAAACGATGATTCCATCCCCTTTTTGAGCTTGGGCAACGAGCCAATTTTGTTCTTTTGCTTGTAGGTTTAAGGAAGCAAATAGTAATAGAAATGTCCAAGTAGCTATGCGCATAGGTAGTTTTCAAAGCGAATGAGGGGCAAAGATATATAATTACTAGTTTATTTGTACTTAAAATTCTAGATATACTAAAGGTTTATTTAACGATATAGTTAATAATTTCTTAAATATAAATAGATGCTCCAATTTCCTGTATATTTGCAGCGTTGATTTATTTCATTGAAAGAAAAGACGATATGAAGACTCACTCAAAAACATTTATAGTACTGGGAATGTGGTTATTACCTATGTTAGGATTTAGTCAACTGTCCATTGGGCTGATGGCTGGTGTTGCAAATTATCAAGGTGATTTGACCCAAAACTTCTCTAGTTCTAAAGAATTTCATTCTATTATAGGGGGCGGTATTGGTTATCGATTGTCACCTTATATTGATTTTAAAGGCCAAATATTATCGACTACACTTTCAGGTGATGATGCAAATTATCCTGACCGAGTTAATCGTGCATACAAATTTGAAACGAAGATTACAGTGTTTGAGGGTATGCTGGAGTATTATGTCCTCGGTTCTGCAGAACGTACGAATACAGGCATATTTGAGCCAGGCTTCACACCCTTTGTATACGCAGGCTTGGGAACTTCCAAAATCAAAAATACAGCGGAGTGTTATAGCGATGATTGCAAAGCAAATCCAGCAACAAATCCATTTCCTGAAAAGAATTTTAAACCGCTACTATTTACTCTGCCTTTTGGAGTCGGTGTCAAGTATGATGTCTCTCCGGCTATGGCACTGGGGCTAAGAGCTGGATATAGATACTCCTTTTCGGATTATTTGGATGGGGTCAGTGAGGCCGGAAATAGTAAGAAGAATGATTGGTACTATGTCCTTGCGGCAAATGCAATCTTTTATATAAACTTCAACAAAAAACATATGTAATTGGATTAAAATAAGCCAATAATATATGTGAATAAATCACTATATTTTTTCTACCTTGTTTGGCTTATTTTTTGTCTTATTAATACATTGATGGGCATGATAAATATTTAAGCCGTACTTTTGCGTGCTGGAAGTAATGGATAAGCCCCTCCAAATGTATTTGACAAACAAACAAACAAACGGAGAAAACTATGGACTTTCAATATTACGTCAATATATTGCTCAGACGCAAATGGGCAATACTTCTTACAGCGCTTTTAGCAGCTGTCTTAGCTTATTTCTTAGCTAATTCTTTACCACCTACTTACAGTACAGAAGCTACACTTGAAACAGGTGTACTTAACTACGATGGTAGTAGCGGTGGTGATGGATTCGTCCAAGAGTACCAAATCAATGCTAGATTTGAAAATCTAATACAAGAGTTTCGTTCTGAAAAGATGCTTCGCCTAGAGAGTTTTAGGCTACTTGTTCATGATTTGGATGAAAGTAATATTCCTTTTACAAATCCTGATAAAAAGACTTCTGTTATCTTATCTGATGATGAAGTCAACGATCTTTTGTTGGTGCTGAAGCAGAAGTACAAAAAGAAAAATACAGCGCTTAGTGCGATTTATGCCCATAATTATAACAAATTGGCAAAAGCTTATGAGTATGATTATAAGTCACTTCGTAAAATTTTAGAAGTGTCAAGAAGTGGTAAAACAGATTATTTAAAAGTAAAAGCGACTTCTAGCAATCCAGCAATGGCTGCCTTTTTTGTCAATAATCTTTGTCAAGATTTTATTGATATTGACGCAAGAGAAAAATTCTCAGAACAAGACGAAAATATAGCATACAGAGAAGCGGATGTACTTAAAAAGAAAAATGAATTGGATTCCATTTCTTTGGGGGTCCGGAATTACATGAGAAATCATGTATTGACTAATTTACCACAAGAAAGTAAATTATTAGTTTCTAATAGAACAGAACTTGAAAATAAAAGATCGGAAGCAGAAACAAACGTAGCTTATTTGACAGATGCGATTGCTTCCGTAAAATTAAAAATTAGCAGCATCAAAAATGAAGGTTCTGCTGGACAATCTAGAGCTACTAATGCTTCTGCAGCCATCGCAAAATTAAAAAGACAAATATCGGATCTAAGATCTGAATGGGTTTCGGGTGGTCGTAAAAACAAAAAATTAGGAGCTAAAATCCAAGTGTTAGAAGAACAAAAATTACTGTTAATTCAAAGTTCTGCAAAGCATTTTGTATCGTCTAATCAGACGGACAGTAACCAAGAGGAAGAATTAGAAAGAACACTCCTTAATCTAGAAATAAAGAAGCAAAAAGCAGAACAGGCTGCCATGAAATATGCCTCAGCAGTAGGAAGAATCACAAGTAAAATTCCTATGATGGCTAATAATCGGGCAACTGTCGAAGCGATGGAAGCAGAAAAAGAACGAGTGTCCAAACAATATCGAGATGCACAAGATGACCTGAGAACTGCGAAAGCAGGAAAAACTTATCAAAAAGAAGCTTTGAAAATTACCCAAAACGCTTCAATCCCAGAAGAGTCTCAATCAAATAAAGCAATGTTTGTTTCTGCTTTTTCTGGTGTCGGTGGTGGTGCTTTAGCGTCTATGCTTATCTTCTTGTTAGCGTTCTTTGATAACAAATTAACGAATGTCAATCAGTTTAAGCAATTAGTGAAACTACCTTTATTAGGAACTTTGCCTTTCGTCAAAAAAGGATTAATTCCAGGAAGATTATTTGTTGAAGATAATGACCAATTACTCACTTTTAAGGAATCCTTACGTTCCTTGCGTTATGGTCTTGAAGAAAGTGGTGAGGAAGTATTTTTAGTTACCAGCATGCAAAATAAAGATGGTAAATCATTTGCTATCGGATATTTAGTGGAAGCATTAGCAGCCAATGGTAAGAAGGTTTTGGTGATTGATACCAATTTTAGAAATAATACACTATCTGAACATTTACCGAAAGGAACGATGCGTTTTGGAATTATACTTCAGAAATTAATTGCTGAATATGATTTGCAAAAAGCTTTTCTTATCCAAGATGATGGTAATGCAGAGCAGATTGCGCAATTTGATTTAATTGGTAATACGGGGATTTCAGGAACACCGATGGAAGTTTTATCTGGAAAAGATTTCGGTAGCTTCTTAGAAGAGTTGATTGAATTGTACGATATCATTTTTATTGAAGGAGCTCCTTTGGCTAACTATTCTGATACGAAAGAATTAGAACAATACGCAGATAAATTGATTGGTGTTTTTGCTTCAAATGGTAGCTTAGATGCTAAGGATAAAGAAGCGATCTCTTACTTAAAGTCTTTGGGTGATAAGTATTTGGGCTCTATTTTGAATGGAGTAGACCCAAAGAATTATAACTAAGCATTACTTTCATCCTAAAACTGATCTATGAGTTCCGATAAATCCTATTGGCTAAAATCTGGCGCCTATTCTCTTTTTGAGCAATTGTCAAGGCTAGCCTTTGGAATGGGTTCTTTATTGATTCTTGTTCGGGCTTTAGAAAAACCAGTCTTTGGTATCTGGGCGATTTTTATGGTCGTGACTACTTTCGTAGAAATACCTAGAGCAGGTTTATTGCAGAATGGTTTGTTGAAATTCCTTTCTACAGAGTCTAAGGATAAGCATGGCAAAATAATTACGGCTTCTTTAGTATTAAATATTCTTTTTACTATAATCGTAATTGTTTTATTGACTTTCGGGGCAGGTGTTATTGCGGATTGGCAGAAAGCGCCAATTATAAAAGAGATGCTTTGGTTGTATATGGCGATTACAGTTGTATTGATGCCATTTTTTAATGTTAATTATATCCAACAAGCCAACTTAGATTTTAGAGGAATTTTTTGGAGTACTTTTGTGCGTTACGGTTTGTTTTTTGGATACAATTTATACCATCTGATAATGGGCCTAGAGATTGATTTGCTGGGCTTGGTTTGGATGCAATTGATTGCGGCGATTTTTGGCTCTATTGTTTCCATGTATTTTGTTAGACCTTATTTCACTTGGTCTAGAAAAATTGATTGGAGTTGGGTAAAGCGCTTATTGGGTTATGGTAAGTATGTGTTTGGAACCAACTTGGCCACGATGATTCATAAGAAAGCGGATGTGATGATACTAGGAGATTTACTCTCTTCCGCTGCTGCTGCTTTGCAAGATGTAGCGGTACGGATTACTTATTTGATTGAGGCACCTGCGATGGCAGCGGCTGGAGTTGTTTTTCCACAGTCCGCAAGAGCATTAGAAAAAGAGGGTATGGGCGGTGTGAAGATTTTGTATGAGAAAGTGGTCGGTGTTATTTTTGGATTACTCTTGCCATTTGCTTTGTTTGTGATGATTTTTCCAAAGTTCATTATTGGTTTGATAGCAGGAGATGAATATATGGAAGCCGTAAATATATTGAGAATTACAGTGGGGTATGGATTAATTATTCCTTTTGCAATACAGTTTGGAACCATTTTGGATTCTATTGGATTACCGAAGATTAATTTCTTTTATACGCTAGCAGGAGGGTTGTTGAATCTGGCATTGCTTTTTGTTTTTATTAAGCAATACGGGGTGTATGGTGCTGCTTATGCGGGGTTGACTAGTTATTCCATCATGTTGGTTTTCCAGCAGATATTTTTGCATAAGCGAGTTGGTGTGAATTTTTTGAATATCTTTAAATATATGTTTGAGTTTTATGTGGGATTGCCTAGCTTGATAAAAGGAATTCTCAGTAAGTCTTAATTTGGAGAAATGAATAAAGAAAAAGACATAAAAGAAGAGGGGGAGTACGGAGGTCTAGAGACGCTTCCGCAAAAAGAGAAAATACAATTTTTCTTTGCTTTTGCACTAGTGGTTTTGGCAATGATTGCGTTTATGATTAAAATCTATTTTTTGTAAAATGAGTACAATATCAAATAGAGTGCGAAACAGCTTTTTGAAAAGGGCTGTTTTTACTGAAAAATTAAATAATCCATTGGGTTATTTGCTTTTGGTATTGTCAGGTCTATTGATGGCGGTCGTCATTACAAAATTCGGATTTATTGCAGGTGTAGGTATTTTGATAGCACTTTCTATCGTGCCTATATTATTGGGTGTTGTTGGTGATTTTAAGTTTGGAATGACATTGATTCTTTTCATTGGATTCTTTACCGAAGAAATCACCAAATTCTTTTCTGCTCCAGTAGGAATCGCGAATGACGCCTTGCTATTATTATTAGGGATAAGTCTGATGTTGCGTTTGATAAAAGAGCGAAACTACGAGCCGTTTCAGCATCCGATTACGGTTGTCATTACGGTCTGGATGCTCTATAATATATTTGCTGTTTTGAACCCAGTGGCAGCTACTCGTATCGGGTGGCTATATGCGGTTAGACCGATGGCTGGTATTACCTTTATTTATTTTGTGACAGCCTACGCTGTGAAAGATTTCGCGACAGCAAAATATTTTGTTAAAGTCATTCTCGGCTTAACTGTTTTTTCTGCACTATATGGTTTGAAGCAAGAATGGTTTGGTTTTACAGATGGAGAGATGGCTTGGTTACAAGCGGATCCTTTGCGTTTTATGTTGATTTATCAATGGGGTCGGATACGGGTGTTTTCGATTTTCTCGGATCCTACGACGATGGGTATTATCTTCGTCTATATCACTTTCTTTATTGTTGGATTGATGACGGGGCCATTTAGCAGAAAGTATAAGATAATGGGTGTGATTTCTATTATGGCTATGATGTTGGCATCGGCTTATGGAGGATCTCGAACACCAGTTGCTTTGATTCCAGTGGGTGTTGTTTTCTTCTTGATTTTGAAGATGAACAAAAAGACGATGACCGGTGTGGCTATTTTCTTTCTTTTGGGTACTGTGTTTATGTTGAAATCTACTGGTAGTGGCGTGATTTATAGATTACAATCCGCTTTTTCGCCCAAAGACGCTTCTGTTCAAGTACGACTAGAGCATCAAGCTTTCGTCCAGCCATTTTTGAGAGAGAATCCTTTTGGTTGGGGTTTGGCTAGTATTGGCGAATGGGGCAAGCGATTTAATCCAGATTCTTGGATGGCAGACTTTGCCCACGATAGTGGATTTATTCGAATTGCGGCGGAGCTGGGCTATGTCGGTTTGTTCGTGTACATGATATTCCTAGGGGTGTCGATGTACTTCATGTTGAAATATTATTTTCTCGTAAGAGATAAGAAGATAAAAGCTTTTTATTTGGGGATTAATTTGGTGTTTTTTATTTTGATTATCTCCAACTTTCCCCAAGAAGCTATTGTAATACTCCCTACCAGTTTATTTTTTAATATTCTTTTGGCGATAGGCATGCGCTTGAAAGATTTTGATGAACATTATGTGAAATTTCACAAAAAAAGATAATTCTAACACAACAAATAACATGAAAAAATTTAAACTATTTTTGGGTGTTTTACTCTTTTCAAGTATCTCTTTTTTGGCGCAAGCTCAAGAAGTCGATTACCCACTAGCAAATGAAGAGGAAGGATTAATGCGCTATATGGCCAATATGGCTTGGTTAAATAATCCAGCTAACGATAATTTTTCGCAAGAGGTGGTCATCGCAAAAGAAAAGGTCAAAATCGCTAAGCGGGGTTGGTGGAAAAATATTTCTATGAGCTTTAACTTGAATGAAGCGAACTTACAACCAAAATCTAAGTTCAATCCGAATACTGGACTCCGTGAACCAACGGCTGCAGCTGGAAATGTTTTCTTCCCAAAATACAATTTTGGAGCGGTCTTCGATTTGGGATCTATCTTCGATACGCCAAACAAAAAGAAAATCGCTCAGCGTAAAGTAAAGATTGCGGAATCATTGTCCCAGCAAGCCGAAAAAGATGTCAAAGGTAAAATTATTCAATTGTATCAGGAGTACTTGACTGCTATTGAAATCTTAAAGCTTCGCTACAAGTCAGAGGCTGACATGAAAGCAAGTTATGAACTCGTCGAGCAATTGTTTGAGCAAGGAGATCGTAGAGTAGGGCTGACAGACCTGAATGAAGCTTCTTTGGCCTTAAATAATGTCGCAGAAAGTAGGATAAAGGCCAATCGGAATGTCGCAATTGCTAAGTTAAAATTGGAAGACTTTATTGGCGTAAAGTTGGAAACAGTAGAAGCAAAATTTAAACGCCACTAAATAAAGAAAATATATCAAAAAAAAATATGTGAAAAAATATGCAAAAACCTTTTTTTTGAAAAAAAGATTGGTATCTTTGCATCCGCTTAGGAACTAATACACAATTAGTATTGTTCTGAAGCTAGTTATTTCACATTGTTGACTACACATGATTCCGTAGCTCAGTTGGTAGAGCACTTGACTTTTAATCAAGGGGTCCTGGGTTCGAGCCCCAGCGGGATCACTTTTAAAGCAGCCTTTTATAGGCTGCTTTTTTTGTTTGTGGATTGAATAGCCGCAAATTCACGAATTAAATAGAATGCTTCGTATTCTTTAGAACGTAAAGACGGGAATTTCGCTTATCGAGGCGTGTACGTCTTGTTGAACTCGTCAAAAAAAACTTGCGTAAGCATGGCTAAATTAGTGAATTAGTGGCCAAAAACATTCTCGTACTAGGTGTCAAATAGGCTTGAATTCACGAATTAATGCGTACCTTTACTCAATGGATATCGTTGACCCAAATATCGAAGAATATTGTCGAATACACAGTACCGATCCTGATACCGTGTTGAATGAATTAGAACGCCAAACACATATCACTCGGCTGCTTCCGCAAATGCTGTCTGGTGCCCTTCAAATTTCCTTGTTGCAGATGCTTATCAAAATTCATCAACCCAAAATGGTTCTAGAAATAGGAACTTTTACGGGATATTCAGCCATCGCCATGGCACAAGCTTTGCCAAAAGGGAGTCTGCTACATACCATCGAAATTAATGATGAGCTAGAAACCATGATTTTGGCGTTTGTAAAGAAGGCTCAGGTGGAGGATAAAGTAAAATTACACATTGGTGATGCTAGACAAATAATCGACTCCCTTGCGGGGAAAATAGACTTTGTATTCTTGGATGCGGACAAAGAACATTATCCATTATATCTTGATTTAGTTTTGCCTAAAATGAATAAAGGTGGGTTGATTATTGCCGATAATGTATTATGGGATGGCAAAGTAACCAAGCCAATAAAAGAAAAGGATAGACAGACTTTGGCGATTGATATCTTTAATAAAAAAGTATTGAAGGATGACCGTCTAGAAAATGTATTGATTCCGATTCGAGATGGGTTGAATGTAATTCGGGTAAAATGAATATCAGAATTATTCATAGGGCGAAATTAGACGTAGAAAAATATAATCAATGTATCATGCGGGCTTCCAAGCCCATGCCGTATGCTTTTGCAGCGTATTTGGACATTGTCGCTAAAAACTGGAAAGTGGTCGTCAGTGATGATTATGAAACAGTTATGCCTTTTGCTTTTAATCGGAAGATGCTGGGAATCCCTCAAATTTATCAACCTCCTTATACCCAACAACTAGGGGCCTTTGGAAGATATGATCGGGACGTTGTTGTGGTCAAAGCTATTATAGATGCATTGTCAAAATTTTATGTCAAAGTAAATATGCAATTTAATGCGGCTAATCCACAGCCTAATATTAAAAATTGGAGCTTTCGCAAAAGAACAAATTTTGTGCTTCCCCTTAATGATGACTTTTCAATTATTTATAAAAATTTTCGCAAGGGTCATCGAGCCAATATTAAGGCTGCACAAGTTCAAAACACCATAGAACGCGGAACTATTTCGGCGCAAGACTTCGTGAATTTTTTGCTTGCACAAAAAGTTGAAATTGGCTTTTCTAAATTGGCGAATTTAATTTCCTTATTTGATTCGAATGCAATCTGGTTAGCACGATTGGCTGATGGAACGATTGGCGCACTTGGTTTCTTCCCAACGCTAAACCAATTCATGGCAGGGGATAATCGTATTGTTTATCTTATCGGTCATTCCACAGATGCTGGACGAAAAGCTTTCTCAAGCCATTTTTTATTAGCAAATGTTATAGAACATTATGCTGGACAAGGTGGCGTCTTTGATTTTGAAGGTTCCGAATTGCGTGGAGTAGCGGAATTTTTCAAAGGATTTCGACCGGTCGTGGATGATTATTTGTTTGGGAGTCGTTGAGTTGCCTTTGTGGAAATAGTCTTAATTAGGATGATGGTTTATAGGATGAGCCTGTGGTTGATTCTGATTTAAGTAGACGTAAGGTAGGCAAGTCGCTTATGTATGTCGCTGCGGCAGCATCCTGCCATCCTAAAATCCTATAAATCCTGATTCTGCCCTTCAATTAAGAATTAAAAGTTCCGACATTTTCCCACGCTTAGCTCCTTTAGAATTAATATTTCTTCTTGCTAGAACTCGATGAATAGTAAATTTTTGATACAAATCATCAAAGAAATCATTCTCAGGATCTACTGCTTTTACGTCAGAATTACTTAGCATCCATTTATGTTTTTGTTGATGAAGGCTTGCGCAAAAATCATGGAGACGAATTTGTTCTTGATCATCAAAAGCTCCTTTGGCGTATGCATTAAAATTTGATGTTGCGCTTATGGGTTTGTAAGGAGGGTCAAAATAGAATAGGGTAGTATCGGTTGCATAATCCAATGTCTTCGTGTAGTCGCCATTTAGAATAGTTACTTTTTGGAGAACTTTGGAAACGGCTAGTAGATTGGTTTCGTTACAGATTTGAGGTTGCTTATACCGTCCTTTCGGAACGTTGAATTCATTTTTGCGATTGACTCGATAGAGCCCATTAAAACACGTTTTGTTCAGAAAAATGAATAAAGCACTCTGCGTTGTTTGAGCAGATTTTCTTTCGTTAAATTGTACTCTCTTTTTGTAATAATAAACTTTTTCTTTTTCTTGATCTTGCTCGAAAGCATGATATTCTTTTTGCCACTTTTCTAGTGTGCTAATAAGCTTATCCACATCATTTTTGATGGTGTCATAACAATTTGTCAAATCAGTATTGATGTCATTGATGATGGCTGATTGGAGATTTGGAAACTGGCTTATCATCCAAAATAAAATAGCACCACTACCCACAAAAGGTTCAATAAAAGTGAATGGCTTTTGTGTCGTGAATTTGGGCAGTCTGGCTTCTATTTCCTTGATTAGCTGGGTTTTACCTCCTGCCCATTTTAAAAAAGGTTTGGCTTTTACGAGCGTTTCCATCTTCAATAATTATTCTGAAAGAGTGCTTTCTATTGAACCATCGAAGTCTTCTTCGTCATTGGGTTCTGAGATGAGCCACAAAGCAAAGAAAGTCATCAAGCCGTTTACCGCAAGGATAAAAAATCCAAAAACAAATCCATGATTGGCAGA
>JAUTBZ010136444.1:0-13387 GCA_032361785.1 Lepetodrilus galriftensis | reverse complement strand
GACAGACAGACAGACAGACAGACAGACAGACAGACAGACAGACAGACAGACAGACAGACAGACAGACAGACAGACACAGACAGACAGACACAGACACAGACAGACAGACAGACATACAAACAGACAGACACACACACACACACACACACACACACACACACCACGCACACTTGTTGGTTTAGAATCAGCCGCAGCACGCTGACGTCAATCCTATGCAGTCCCAATACTACAGTGGTCATTATACTCCACTATTATCTTACCTCCTGCGGTCAGAACAGCTTACACTATGTATACATTAATCTTGGCCAAAGTGGCACCATATGACCTCTGTGTCTAATGACCGTCGATGAAATATTCATGTCGAACTATTGACATTGACAGTACTGATTTTGTACACAGGCCACGTCCTTGCAATTGAAGTCTTCGCCGACTCTTCGGCCGCCACACTGGTCCGTGCTTTAATATATTAAATATTTACTCTGCGCTCGTAGGTGCGAATACATACAATAGACTCGACAACAGTCCGTGTACCTTGCATAACTCGTGGTCACTTAATGATGGACCAATGATTAGATCGCCGGCCAACGATTAATCATTGATCTAATGTTGGGTTAGTCTCTTCAATACTGAATGACGGTATCCACTGACATAGTACTAGGTGTACCTGTGTTTGACCGCACAGAATCGGACATTACCAACGTAATTAAGCACACTGATTAAAATATTAATTTTCAATCCGAAATTGACTGAATGTAATAACACATCCTAATAATGGCCAATGATGCAATATCGTAAAATCAGGAAATGTGTGTCGTGAACTCATGTTGGCTGATTCTGCGTCGGACATACCAAACATTGAGAAAACAAAATAACACCGGTACTATTTTATGTTTACATAATTATTGAAATCCATACGTTGAAAATCATGCCTAGATATTTTTCTTATACATTGCAGTAAAATAAAGTTGAACATTACACAATCTCATAAACGGCTATCGTGATTTCATTGTCATTGATATTCCAATTTGCTGATATCACCTAATATTACCTTTCAAAGGAGACATATTGCTTGGTTGATACACAGGACTTTGTATACTTACAATAACATATTATACTATCCATCTATATAAATGTAGATAGATAGATAATATAATATGTTATTGTAAGTATTCAAAGTCCTGTGGTTGATATCGCCTTGGATACCGACCACTGTAAAGCCATCAACATAATGCACATGCCAATATATTTTGGCTTTTGAAAGGCGTATGAACATTCAATATGTCTTGGTAAGTTACGGTAAACTATATATATAGTGACTTCATTTCTACACGCCTGTGAGTCTCAGACCCGACAATACTAAACTATCTTTAGTATGATTTCACGCTCAACTCAAAGTTTTGCTCACAAATGTCCATATAAAATTTGAATATTAACGTACTCAAAAGGTTTCGTAATCTCGAGGCTCGCAGATGAAACAGTCTGGTAATGCAGACCTATCGTATGAACCACTACGGAAGGACGCCAGTATATCATAGCGTGTATGTATGTAATGGTTCATAGTAGGCTAATCACTGCAATGGGACATTATAGCAACATAATGAAGAGAAGCCGGATACATGTAAATATTGTTATGGAAGGTTCACCCCTGGAGCTTTAGATGTTCTTTGTTTGATATTGGGAACAAGCTATTAATTAACGATAGGCAGTAATTTCACGAACACATTCTTCTCTTGGGAATTCTCTGTAGGCGGTCAGATTTTAATTACCTGATTATGATTCGGTTCTAGATTCATCAAAGACCTGACTAAATGTCACTAATTTGGGCATGCCTGAAATCA
This sequence comes from Lepetodrilus galriftensis, assembly GCA_032361785.1. Classification (NCBI taxonomy): domain Eukaryota; kingdom Metazoa; phylum Mollusca; class Gastropoda; order Lepetellida; family Lepetodrilidae; genus Lepetodrilus; species Lepetodrilus galriftensis. Next base: position 11,549 of record JAUTBZ010136444.1, on the reverse strand, counting down.
AATTATATTCGTTCAAACTGTGTCGATGCGGCACCAATCTCCCCGTCCGTACCGTCAAAATGGCTGCGGCACGTGCAGAGTGGCGCCCCCTACAAACATGGCGGACGCGTCACGTGACTTTGTCACTGAGAAGAAACATACACCGTAATCATTCTTAAACAAATTGGTTTAATTTTCAATTACACATTTCGCATAACGTTCGTTGGCTTACCGAGGGGGCTAAAGTGAAACGGCTGTATGTATATGAGGTGTTGCACCCCTTTGTTAATAAATATTTGTTTCCTGGCCTAGCACCGCTCAGCTCGCCGGGGGGGTCCTCACTGCACGAGTTTTGAACTATGTACTGCCAGATTGTGACGGGCGTCGACTTTGATTGCAAGATGATACTACAAGACCACCCTGCATGATGCCTACTAATGTAAACGTTCTGTCCAGGCTGTTATACCTTCACTGACTGTTCACATACAATGATGTATTGCCTACTAATGTAAACGTTCTGTCCAGGCTGTTATACCTTCACTGACTGTTCACATACAATGATGTATTGCCTTCCAAATGATCTATTATGGAAAAATCAGCTAATTTTTCCGGTCAGTTTGTTTATTTACATGGACTGCTAGGTGAGTAAGAGCGTGTTCACGACCTCTCAACCGGCTGACGGAGGACCAATCAAATCCAACTATTCTAACCACATGACCAACATAGAGGGGAATCCCCACGAATAGGCATCATTTTCAAAACAATCGTTTGCTTTTCATCGACAGGTACAAGGATTTATTTCGATAGGTTTGTGTGGCATTTCATGCATGAAAAGGCGGATTCTTGCAAATAAAGCTCTATATAATTATTACATATTACCAATAATAAAAACGGGCGTAGGAAACACACTATATTTACCACACACCACATAGGGTATGAGTCCTTTAAAACTGTCTACTAGTATTCTTCACTCGAGTTCTTTTGTAAAATATGTACCAAATAAAGTTTAATACTACTTTAAAGAAATATCATGAATAGCTATCATTTAACGCGAACCATTTATACAGGTCACAGGTCTTGATTGTTGTGGGTACGCTAGTGTATTGCCACAGTAGAAGACACCTGAGTCTGAGATCACCTCCCGTTTCCCTGCAAGCAAACAGACAGGTGAGCGGGGATTATATCTTGTATCAGCGCACCTGTGAGGTGACCAGATAGATGCAATCAGGCATATACCCTTCCCGCAGCTTTCTACACAAGAGAACGAATAGAGACATTATATATGAATTCCCTGATAGCGATATGCACACCTTTTTGTTTGCAGTGTGATTTTAAAAAGATAATTTGATTATTCAAGCCTTCCCTTTCCAAGATGCCGGGTAAAAGTAAATAATATACGCGTCAAAGTGTAAAATTTATATCAAATATAATAACGCTCCATCGGCTGCGAATCACATCCTTGGGTCAACACTTTGTCCGGCTTTCAATGACCATATACACACCAGCGAAGAAATGTTCCGCGCTACAAGTACAGAGACAGTTGGTTTACATTGTATATAAGTACACGCGGTCCTCCACACAGGGGATGACTGTCCAACGACTTAGAGTAGCATAGTATGAAGTGGCAACGATGACTTTCGTAGTGTTGTATAGATAGCTTTGCCCTGCACCGTAGGATAGCTTATATAGATTATATGAGTATTATATGACTATTATATGACTATTCCTGACTGCGAACAATGTCCTTTCAGAGGCTGTCAAGTACACTTGACAATATTCAAGTACACTTGACAGTATGATTCAAACTCTTGATAAATTGACCTATTAACGGAGGTGGTGGAACTACGGTCTGTTTAAACGCAAGGTGTTTCTATTATATTTATGAATTGCACTTGCCCTTTATTTATCTGAATGGCACTAGTTGCGATTGACTCCAATATACAGCTAATGCTTCATGCGAAGCAAACAGAGACTAATCTATATGGACTTCTATCACAAAAACACATCAGAAGGACTTTTTCTGTCATTACGGATTTACTATTACGAATGCTGTCGCCATTACAGAACTAGTGGTATTTTAGTCATTTTATGTGGCCACTTTTTAATTTCCTTCCCAATGTGTCTTAAGATCTTCCATCTTGACTATAAAAGAAATAACTATTACCATATTGACGCAGGTACGCAAACGAGCTAGCAATTACATAATCATTAGAACACATTCAAGTGGATATGGAAATCGAGTCTAAATGATATTACGACCGTCATCAAATAAAATTTTGTTTTGCATATAAAGAAAACTGTTGATCGAAAGCTTCCACCTCAACGAAATTTCTCATCGTAATGCATTTGCCTTCTTATAGCAAATGCAAATGGCGACATATAAACCCGATTAGGAGAAAACTAGCTTGATAATCGTTCGGGGAAGCATTCGACGTCTCAATTACATATTATGGCTGTCATGCAAGGCAAATATTAGCTGGCAGGATGAAAACAACATCACCACGCGATCATTTCGCTTTGTGCCGTTGGCCGCCATTGACACACGGAATTCTGGGTCACGCAAAGTCTCGCGGCTGAAAGGGGCGCACCGGAAGTCGATCAACGGAAATACTAGAGAGTTCCATTAGGGTCGTTCATCAGACTTGGCCATATTACCGGAGCCCAGTCCTGGCTTCAATGCAACCATTGATTCAGTGTTTGTTATTTCGCTAGCCATTAACTCAGAGTTCCCCTGTAACTTGGCGGAAATGGATCGTAAGTTTGTCTGGCGTTCCAATTTTTAAATTGACCCGCGCATCAAATTGTCGATACGGCTTCTTCCGGTCCTTTACACTCGTGTCACGCGGAGGAAGAATTTGTTTCTAAGTTACTATTAATTTCATTGACTTTATCGAAATCACGCGTCTGACAAATATTTGCCTTTTGAATCAGCTTTTTGATTTCTTGATCGTCTTGCGCAGCGACACCACGAATGATCGCCGGAACATCGACCAAAGCAGACCGGCATTCAGTCTGTGAATAGAAGACACGGTAATAGAGTATTACTGCCCTTTTAAGTTGGCCTACAGAATCGTAGTCAGAATTTACATTGATAATTCATCGATAACAACTGTTTATGGATCTAGATACCAGTGGGGATTGCTACCAAATACATTATGTTAGTAACAATGTCAGAGAATACATCTGTCTTGTTTTTTCTTCTGTTCTGCATGGAAGAGAAGGCTACAATAGACCCTCCAAGAGTCTTTCACGTAGGTTAAGAAGTCATTCAGATATATAACAGAGAACTATCGAGATTCAGGAAGTCTTGTTGGAAAACCATACAAGTTCCTTTGTGAAGGCCGCACTTACTGTAAATATCACCACTTACTTTAGTTCATTAATCGATGTTTATTTATGAAGTTGAATTTGTTTTGTTTTACCTGATGGTGGTGTGTCTGTCTTGAAAAATACGTTTTAACTAAACGTCATAATATATATACAGCAAACAGAAAATAATATATTGATTCTTGTAAACTTGCTCAACTTATTTAGGAATCTCACAAGAATCTGTGGATTTTTTAATGTAGGCTAATATCGCCTATTAAAAAGTAGACGTTTTACGTATATTCGAAGTATCCGAGTACATGATAGCACACACCCAAGATGAATCATCGAACATCAGTTTTGTTTCAAAGATTTAACTTGGAATATGTGTTCCTTTTCAAGATCAAATTCCTTTTCAATATCAAATTCCTTTTCAATATCAAATTCCTTTTCAATATCAAATTCCTTTTCAAATTCCTGGATATAATATACAGCAGAATTAGATCTCTTATTAAGATATGCATCAACAAAACAAGAAAGCAAATAACTTCACCATCACTGCGACCAGCGACTGACACAAGTCAAGAGATGCACAAAGAAAGTGACAGAAAACGAATATTTGCTGACACAACACTGTCAAATTAACAATGCTCAATGTCAACACACTGTACGTCGTTGAGTTTTCTTTAATAAAAATCGGATAGAAGTCAATTCCCCCTTTCAAAGAAAATTAATAATGACTGTTTGAGTGGAGAGCAGCGGAATGCTTTAATTATAGAACTACCCTACAACGTCCTAGCACTTGACATGTCGCTGAGATAATATACCCAGCACTGTCTTAGTGCGACGCCTCCGAGCCATTGAAACATGCCCGTGAACAAGAGAACGGCGTAATGAAAGGGTGTCATTTTCAAAATATTGACTTGTATTTCCAATAAAGAAGTGACAATCAGGGAACAATATTTGCTCTCTGGCGCTTTCAGTTTGTTGAGCATTCGATAAAAGATGAATTAACGGTAAGGGGGTGACTGTCGCGCTAAAACCCCGACATTTGTTCAACCGGCGCACCGCCATTGTGGACGTCCCAGGAGAAAACGTTGCTCAACCAATTATCTTTCAGAGAATCCTTCCGTGCAAACCTGCTCCATGCTTTTCATCGCGGGACAGGCGCGCGGTGTTCGCGAGTCACCATGATGGATGACAACTCTGCTGTTTAAAACGAGACCTCTTCATTTGGAATCGGCGTATTTCCATGAGAATGGCGGATGAATACTCACAGATTACTCCGAGCATCTGTCCTACTGAAAGCCATGACACGAGAGCTCGCTGTAACAGCACAGTATTAATATTTTATTGTTTGCTTAGTAATTGATAGTTCAACAAACTTCATGTGCCTTTTCAACTAGGTGTTGAAAAATAGATTAGACTACCGATCGACTGGTAATGATGGATATCACTTATTATTGTTATGACATGTTACGACAGGGTCCATACATTTTTTTTGGGATTTTTTAGCAGGCAATTCTCTGAATATTAGACTCATTAAAATTTGAAGAGGTGGAATTGAAACATTGTGGATTACACTGTTTGGCAGTGGACTTATTCCAAGCAAATGATCAATGTGTAAACAATAGATAACAATGAGCAGTCATCAAGGGCAATGCTTAACAGATTAACATACGGATGACGGTGCTTGATGACACTGGCGAGAACGGATTGACGAGGTTCTTGTTAATTAACGCGGCAAGTGATTCGGATACTCAACTAACCCAAAAGTGATATTAGTCGGGAAATTACATTGTGAGGAAAATATTTACATAACCAATGAGAACTGTCGGAAAGATGCAGAATGCTGTATGCTAAACGAAATTCGGCAGTGTACAGGAAATTCGGCTGTATAATGATTTGAGACGCAAATACAAAATTGTCTGTCTGTCTGTCTGCGAAGTAATGAATACTGTGTTACCCTAAGACAGACTATGATAGTTCACGAATACTGACATGTAACATCTTGGAGATTCTACGAATTGGTAAGAAAATTGACATTAAGCAATCGAAAAAACAACAACTGACAATACTGTATTATTAATACCGGTTTTACAGGAATTACTCGGTCTGGTGACACCTTGCTTACTTTAGTTCTGTACAGTATATGGATGTAGTTTGTTAGCTGTATCAAAGGGGTGACACCCTAATAACCAATCGCACACTGTTTGATTGTAGAAGGTATCATCATCTTCGACTAATTCCAACAAAACGATATATACACAAAGACATATTTCAGTGATAATTAACACATTCATCAAAGACATCCAATCATGGCCACTACCCACAAACCACATATTTATCAATTAAGATCCCCTATATACAGATCTATACACACACATCCCATAAATACATGATAATTCATTAAAAATAACGTTCTTGTTTGAATCGGTATCACGTGATCACATTCAATCGAGGAAATGAATATTTCAGATCCCAAGACGGTGATCATGGAAGCAGGTCCCCATGACTAAACGGACCAGAGTCATTAGCGGATCATGTTCAACGGCGTGTGTAAAGGCCTTGTGTAGATGTAAATGAGAATAAGCCACTTTTCATCAATATTTTTATGTTCACGTGCTCAGGGGAAATGACAGTGGGGTATATCCGCAGTGTCTGCATAGTTCACACCATTGTATTAATAAAATAAAGTAACACACCGGTGTACTCATAACATAAAATAACACAGCATTGCACTCGTGGACCTAAAATAACACATACTTTTTATTTCTATCCTAAATTAACAATTCATTATACTCAAAACATAAAATAACACTCAATGAGATACATTTAAATTTGAATTTCCGCTAAAAACAGGAAGGTTGTGGCGGAAAAACGGTTCATTAATGAATAAATTCACGTCCATATTCCTGTACCCAAATACGTTTTGTTTTATGTTAATTATATTAAAGTATAATAGTTTTATTGCTTGCAAGTTACTTATTAATGTTTGGTATATATTTAAAAAAATATGAATTTACTATTAAACAGGCAGGATACTTAGAGAATAACAACAAGACTATTGTCACACCCTACTATATATTGTGTATCTTGAACTTTACTATGAGATCTTGTTAAGGTATTCTATGTATCTTATTAAGGTAGTCCATGTATAACGAAATGAGGCTTCCTATGGAATCGTAACGATTCAAGCTTTTTCATACACTCCGGATCTTAATAGCTGAAGAGAACTTGGGTCCCATATGGTTGAATATTTAGTATTGTTCTGTATCCAATCAGATATCAAGAACCCCCTTTCACGCCGTCGTCTATTATTGGTCATGATATTAACAAATCTTTATTCAGTATGTCAGTCTTGAGGGATGTGCGTGCGAGAATGCTGCAATATTGATGGTGGTTTTTGAAAACAACAAAGAGAAAGAGTGGAACCTTGCCGTACACCCCGCGATGGAATATTCATGTAGGGACTAACAACGCAGGCGACTATTCCCATATGCACAGGATTAGACCAACATTGTTACTCAGACAGAAAGCTCTGCTTAACGGATATATTGTTCCGTTTGTCTGCAGAGGAAAATATTATTTGATCCTGGAACTAGTCAGAATGAACTCTCCATCTGTTTTGGCAATGAGGACTTAGCCGGTGACATAATAACAATCTTGTTCATTGAAACTTCACACAATGCGCAAGTTTGTTGTCGTTGAGCCTTTGCCGCATGTAATACTGATGAAATCTCGTTACCAAGCATTTCAATTTCCTTTAAGAATAGTACGACAAGAAGCAATATGTTATATGAAAATGAGGCAATGGAAAAGCCCAAAGGGATATATGTAAGACATGGAATTGTGTCACGTGTCTTAAGGAAAGTAGTTTGTATACTGAGACGAAATGACGGTGTTATGGTGTGTGAAATACTCCACTAGTTCTGTGTGAAACTCTCTGAAAAGACCCTACAGAAAGCTCCATTGATTTCCTAGTGACAATCGGGCTTAAGCTATTTGCTCTATGCGTGATAATATCCACTGCGATGTGTTTTCTGCATTGTGTTTCTATGTGGCAAATAGAATTAATTTATCGGATTAACATAGGCCGAGTTGGATTTCATTTTGCCTTTTGTAAACACCATAATCCCATCCCCCGTTGGGTGCGTGCACGTGAAACCAAATATTGCATTTTGTAATTATATTTCTAGACCTCCATGATACACATGGATTGGGACAGGTCGTATAGAAAACAGGGGAAGCGGGAATTCCTATGGGAGTTTTGAACAATTTATAAGTCCAACAACCAATGTTTTGTCTAGAATAATTCTGGCTTTATATGACTGGTATTCTGTCTGTTCTTGTCCTAAGATCTACTGTCTGTCTACTGTCTGCACACTTGTTTATATATTTATACATTCACGGAGTGACACTTCTATTAGACATTTTCTGATCCATATAAACCATTACTGACGTATGAAGAGACGCTAATAGTAATCTATATAGAATTCATTCCGAACATGAACAATGATTATACGAATAAAAACAGAATGTAAGTATTATTGGCAATTTGAATTTCCAATAACTAACGCTATGATAATATGTATACTATTGTTGATTTTCAAGAATAAATACTCTGCTTACTTCAACATTGAAGTGTGATTCAAACTTTGTTCATGAAAATACACTATTTGGATGAGACCGTTTATTTTAATTAACTATACCCGACATAATAAATTAGTAGAAAAAATAGTTATTTTTTTACATTTATTTAACAGATTCTCTGATAAAAAAAAGATAATTTCTAAAGAATTATTAATTTTAGTACAACTATTATTCAAAAATTTATTGTTCATAATATATTATTATCCCAATATTAATACTACCAACAAAGGAAAGTAGAATTCGTTAAACATTTAGTACATTTAGATAACTCTACATAATGCTACATTCAGAAGTCAGTACGTATTTATTAATTTTCAAAAGCATCTATGTGAAATTAATAACCAAAATAATAATCCACGGTTGTAAATACAACTGAGTGAAATTAGAGTTTGTCAATAAAAAAAAATCAACGCTCTTTAAAGATTAACTCCATCATCTATGGCAACATAAAAGTCAATGTGTTATTGCATATTAAAGTTTAATTATTTGGACAAAGCTAGTGCTAATGTGTTGTCCTCGCCCAGACGTGATCTGCACGGCGGGGAGGATAGTTCCATTCTCCACGTCCTGTAAATTATGCACGCGCCCCCGTCTCGCTTTACAGAAGCCAAACTAGAAATAGTAGGAAAGTATATTGCCACTTTCATTTGGTCCCTACGTCGAGTCCCCACTAGAAATGTAGGGCCTACATGTACCACGATGAGGATATGAGGGTATATTGTAGCTTCCTGCAAACTATTACCATACAACGTAATTCCATTATATTAATAATCGATTGTATTAGGTGCATGAATATTTAGATTTCAAATTTGGATATTAATTTTAATATATTAAGTATGCTATAATAATGTAGCATTGAGCATGTTTTCGAGAGTTGGTATAATGAAATAGGTAGACATTAGTACTATATTTTACAAAATAAATGGTAAATTCGAGCGTCTCATTGTCCAAATAAACGTTAACACATTTTTAGTGAATATTACATTTTCTTGTAGCATTTCAAAATGATACCTTTTTTCTTAAGTACATTCAAGCAACGATAATCATTTAATTCAATTATAAGAAAGCGTCTTAAAACTAATGTATATTTATAAAATCAAGTTATATGACAAATACAATATATATTTGTATCACATTACATTTCTCAAAATGTATCATATTATTATTACTAATGATTATGATGATGATTATTATTAATAATAGTAGTAGTAGTAGTAGTAGTAGTAGTAGTAGTAGTAGTAGTAGTAGTAGTAGTAGTATCAATATTATTATTAGTATTAATAATAATAGTATTAGTAGTATTATTGTTATTGGTTGTGATGTTGTTGCTGTAGTTATTGTTATTTTAATCAATAATCAAGTAGTGAATATGAATATGAATATGAAAAGAATATGAATACGAATACGAATACGAATTATCATAATACTATAAAACCATTCGCATTTAGACTACGATTCCACCTGAAGACGTCCTTCGTGCGCAGATGGAGGCGTACCTATGCTGCCCTGTTGAGCGCCGTCCGGCCTTATAATGGAGTAATCGGGTTTGATGTCTGCTTTTGTCCAATGTGTCAGAATTGTAAATAATAAATTCCGGCCGTGGTAGGTCTTTGAAAAAACAGCATGTATAATACCCAGATGGAACAATTTGAAGAGGTACCTGAATGGAATTGAGAGCTCAATAATCCTAATGATAATACATATGTCACGTGACAGTGGGATCACCGCGGGATGGACAGCTTTTCATGAATATCAACAGTAATTGGAAATACTCTCCGTAGACTTCTATGCAAATAGTGTGTATATGCCTTCATTTAGGCTTGAATTATTTAGATATATCCCATCGTGTATGTAAATACAAGGCACCATGCGGTAACGAGTCAACTGCACAGGGAACATGTATAAACCATTGGTGATGTTTGAATACATATTAGTTTAAAGCAGACAAAGGTGAATCTATACGTCATCCAAGTTGAGGGCCCATGGTTTGAATGGTAGCTTGTCTTTGAATACAAAGTATGACTGTTTCACTTGATTGGTATGTAAACAAATCATGTCATCTGTGCTTTAATTCACGTTCCACGACAGAGGGATTCACTGTAAGGTATGGACAATACAATAACACATGTATGTATGTATGAAGTAGGATAACACTATAACAGTATTCGGCGACATACAAAGAACGAGTGTTATCCTTTTCCCAGAACAAATACACAATCTGGTATTATAATAATGTTACTAAACTAAACTTGGGCCCAGCATTCGCATAAACGTGCTATCTAATATTTATGGGATTTGTATACAGAGCTATATAATATTGGTATTATTGTAGATATTCAAGCAAACGAAATCTCAATACACTACACTACATGTACAGTATACTGACAAATGCATAGCCAAATCATAAAACTCTTTATAAACTTACTTTTAATGAATAAATATATTTTAAAATGTGTCCGTGATTAGTATTGTGTTATTCTGAGAATCTGTCAAACGTTTTTATTTGACATATAGTCTTACATATGGAACAACCTAACATGATATGGACTGTTCGTTATAAATACATTTCTTACATAAAACAACGTTTGGATGATTGTTTGTTGCTATTTTGAATGGAAGTGATGAAAATTAAATGATCATTTAACGGTTACCAACAATATCATTTATAGCTTCTTCATCAGAACACCAGCCAACGTTTAGTGATTTGAATAACTGTGTTAATAACGGTATGAAATTATTCTATCTTGGCCCACCGTACCATGTAGTTCTTTCTGGCTAACAAATAGATTCACAACATATTTACAATTGAAAATAAATGAATACATTGAAATACATTGAAATACATTGAAACTACACCGTGGAACTGGAGACAGACAAACAAACAAAGGCGTCCAAGGTTTTTCCCGAATCTATCATCGACGTGTTATGTTTCTCTCTAGCAAATGCAATGATTCTGCTTTGGTTTCAGAAGCGAGTGCCTGCTAACGATTCCACGTAATAACCGTAATCTCACGGATCTGTTTTCAGAATGATTCTCCTTATTGGCAGGCTGCGCTCGGTCCTCGGATCAGCCCGGATTATCCAGTTGATGAGTCTGGGATATCAGGTATCCCGATGGCTTTGTTTCGGCCAAGTTCGGGATCGCCGGAATCTGCAGCACGCGCGCGTAGTGATAAATGTGCAATTTGCCGGAAGAGTGATGGATAGACAAGCGCATTTGTCATGGAATTGACGCCAGTTCGTGAAGTGCTTTCCTGTTGAAGTCTGGTGATATGTTAAATGGAATTTCAAGTCGAAGGAACTATGGTAGCCAAATGACATTGGCAATGACGGTTTCTTTGACTTACATGTTAATACGAATGTTGTTAGAATTACACTATCCTTGTTATTAGCACTACCTAATATTGTATCATATCACTTTAGGAAAAAATAACTACATTCATCAGTTGAAATTATTATTTTAGATTTTCTTGCTGTCTAAACATTGATGTGTTTCCTCTAATCGTGTAGGTAAATAATGTATGTACACTGACAAATATACAGAGAGAGAGAGAGAGAGAGAGAGAGAGAGAGAGAGAGAGAGAGAGAGAGAGAGAGAGAGAGAGAGAGAG
>JAUTBZ010136433.1:0-13388 GCA_032361785.1 Lepetodrilus galriftensis | reverse complement strand
ATGGAGCGATAGCTGTCCATTCCTGAAAAATAATGGAGAGATATTCAATGGATAAAAAGAGCAACTGTGTTTTAACTTTAGATAATGAGGTCCACTTAGGGTTCTGTGTCTCATACTAAAATGATCTTTAGAGAATGAGGCCCACTCAGGGTTCTGTGTCTCATACTAAAATGATCTTTAGAGAATGAGGTCCACTCAGGGTTCTGTGTCCATACTATAATGATCTTCAAAGAATGAGGCCCTCTCAGGGTTCTGTGTCTAATACTAAAATGATCTTTAGAGAATGAGGCCCACTCAGGGTTTTGTGTCTTGCAACATTAAGGGAGAGTCTGTAGAGAATGAGGTCCACTCAGGGTTCTGTGTCGTAGCACTATCCAATGAGGATATATTTCAGCACCAGTTATCCTACAAAAGCTACCAACAGGTCACAACTTCATTTTCCATATTGCACTGTTCCACTGTCAAAGGTTTTCATCATTCAAGTCTTTCATACACATTCAATCTCCACGTCAGTACGTCCTGGATCCAATTTCCAAAAATATATTCTAGTGTCCGAGTTCATTTTTGGCAGGATTCATGTATTGTGATGTTGAATTATATCATTAGGATAAATAAAACTCAATACTGGATGTAAAAGCTTGGTGGACTGTTAATGTGAACTGTTTGGCAAATTTGAAGTGTTTTAAAGTCTCTTCCTTCCACTTGAGAGTTTGATCGCCATGGAGACGATCCGTAAGATCATCTGCACATCTGGACAAGCACCTGAACACATTGACCATGTCCTTGACCTTCTATCACAATCGGGGTCACAGCTGACTCAAGATCATCAGTAGAGGTCATTCGAGTTTATCAAATTTTCAGTTTCCCATGCATACGTTTCATTTAAAAATTCCTCAAAAGATTTGTTTGTTACAATACTTTTCACAGCTCCCCATGTAAACCTATAACTGAAATAGAAAAAAAAGAGTCCTGTTATCATTCTTGTTATTAGTCAAAATTGTAAATTTGATCAGTGTCAATAAAATTAAAAAATAAACCTAATTGTATTGTCAAAATGCATTTTAATGCTTTACTCCCAAAACTTACAGAAAAAATTGTCTTTAAAGAATAAGGGAAATATTTTTAGATTTAATGCTTTACTCACCTTCTAAGAAAGAGACTATATTTTCTGTGAAGGAACACTTTTATTTTGTCGAATACAGAACGCTTATTTCTCGTTTCTTCTGCCTTTTTAGCAGCCAGAGCTTCTTTATACTGATCCAACATCGGGTCTTGCTGAAACCTGGTCAGCGTCCGGTTGGCTTGGCTGTCTGAAAATACACAACAGTCCTATGATCACCAGTCATGACATAGCATCGCTGAAAGCATAAGTTACAGAAGGGCAAGGCATCATGGAGATGGTCAGTACAGTAATGACAGGAGGAAGCCTGCAACATCCATTGAGCTGAGCTGAATGTTGAAGTACTGTGGGTATTGATATCAGGTCCTTCTGTGGGATGTGAAGATCTACCTCTACTGACGCCACTCACCGGAGTCGTTGCTCTCCGTACTACTGATGGCCTTCTCGTACCTCTACTGACGCCACTCACCAGAGTCGTTGCTCTCCGTACTACTGATGGCCTTCTCGTACTCGGTCAGATTCTCCAGGAACTGCACCTCGGTGGTGTTGACGTAGATGTACATGTAGCAGGATGGCGTGGTGGACACTGTGTACACGTTGTGGAACTCCCCCGGCGGCACCTGACAGAAACCACAGCTATCAACATCTACAAGTCTTATTAATGAACATCTACAACTCTCATATACGTTTGGATTGGTCTGTATACATTACTAGAATACACATCCCTGCAGACTTTGCAGAAAGGGTTCCAGATAAGGGTATTGCCCTGGGTTAGAGATGTACGGTAGGAACAGTCATTGCTTCTAGGTCTAGAGGGTGCCCATTGGCAGGATGTCTGACTTCTGCTCACAAATACATTCAGACATTTAGACTCGGTCCCCTACTGACAGGATGTCTGACTTCCACACAGACACACACATAGCCATGCACACACACACAGAGTCTGACTTCCTACCAGCATGGTCTGACTTTCACACACAGAGTCTGACTTACTACTGGCATGGTCTGACTTCCACACACAGTCTGACTTCCACACACACAGTCTGACTTCCTACCAGCATGGACTGACTTCCACACACAGAGTCTGACTTCCTACCGGCATGGTCTGACTTCCACACACAGTCTGACTTCCACACACAGAGTCTGACTTTCTACCAGCATGGTCTGACTTCCACACAGACATCCTCACCTGCATGGTCTCGCCCTCCATCAGGGTGTGGTTAACTTTGATTTCCACCAGCTCCACCACAACTCTGCCCTTCAGGACGGTGATGGACGTGTTGCCCAGGTCCTCCTGTACAAAGTTCTCCAGGAACAGACCTACAGACACGGGAAGTCAGTCAGAACATCATGTTTACCGGAGGAACAATCAGCTTAAAGGCTTTAACACTATTCATTAGAACAGTGACGTGGCTTGTGAGGTATAAGGTGTATGTTGAAATTTGCCTACAGTTATACTTCATACTTTTACTCCAGTTACTTTAACATTATAGTACTGCAGTATTGATGGAAGAAACATAAAATACCAGCAAATTTGGCACACTCAAAAATGGGAAATGGTTCAGTGTTCGCGTTAAAAAATAGCTACAAATAGATGTTTTTCAATTTGAAAATGAATGATTGGCATAACCATAACCAAACAAAGGATTAAACCAAAGAAAACAGTTATCATCAATAAACAGTTTTATTCTGTGCGAGCACATCACTAAGTGACACACATATGTGGTACCTGGGAAGTCTGCGACGAAGACCACGTCGGTGTGGTTGGTGGAGTTGTGCAGCGTGGACTCGATCTCCGCCAGCTTCCCGCGCCAGTCTGAGAGGTCGATGAGGAGTGGGAGTGTCCAGGGAGTGTCCTTCAACACACTCCAGTCAGCTGACAGGATGTCCACCTTGGGGTCAAACATCCTGCAACGTGCCACAGAAACATTGCTGTCACTTTCTATATATTCTTTATACACAAGTTGTGTTATTCTTGATAATGTCTAAATACATTCTATGGTGGACGTTAAATGGTGGGTGGAAATTAAATGGATGTTAGATGGTGATATTATATAGTGACAAGATAGTTGATGAGCATTACATGGTGAGCATTCAATAGACGTTAATTGATATTGGATGGGGCATATGAGATGATGGACATTAGATGGTTAGTAAAAATGTGATGGTGGTCATTAGATGATTGACCTTAAATGGTTGGCAATACATGATGGTCAGTAGATGATGGACTTTAGACAGTGGACATTAGACAGTGGACATAGGATGTCAGACATTGCATACCTCTGTTGGAAGCGGTCATTGATGGACTTCCAGATGTCGAAGTGCAGGGCTACGTTGGAGATGTTGTAGCGGTGAAGGTGGTCGGCGATACAGTGTGAGTACTGCTTCAGCATGTCCGCGTGTGAACTCCACCGTCGTGACCCGGAGAACGCCTGCAATCCAACGCAGCATTGTACCAGAGATAACAGTATCACAGTAGTTCCATAGGCATCACTTTTGGCATTCATTAGCCATGTCACAGAAAATACTCATGAAACCTACTATTTATCACACTGCAGTAATGGAACACATTCAAGTCAGAATTTAAAAAAATGTAGAATAAAGTCTAAATGAACCATCAGTGTCAGGTTCTTCTGGAGACACCATGTGCAATGGCTTCTCCATCTGGATGTACAAAGTTGCCAGGAGTTCAACTCTAGAAGTTACTTATACTAGGCTTGTTCTGGACAGGTACTTACATTGGGGTTGAGGTAGCCTTGGTCGCCGGTGTCCTTGTTGATGTAGGTGATGCGGACATGCTGCACCGACCATGAGTGGATCATCATGTCCCAGGAGTAGCCATACAGACCGTTTGTCCAGTTGTTGTAGCCCTACAGCAGTGGACAACAACACTTACACATTACTACAAATTATGTCTGTCAAGATTAACTTAAGAATCTGTTATCAAATATAAGAAGATGTTTATTTGTGTACCAGGTACCACATACTGTGAGTGGTTAAATGGACAAAGAGCTGAATGTTGATGGACCAATTTTTATCTATTTACCAGTAAATGTAACCATGCTATATTTCCTACAAATATCTACATCATCTGATCAGTTCTGTCACTGGAACTCTCAGAGTGTCCAGACAGGCTCGATCAGTGCCATCAACAGGTTCTCTCAGTACAGTTCTACCTACCTACATCACACTGTCAGTACAGTTCTACCCACCTTGGTGAGACTGTGGGAGTAAGGCAGGAAGAGCTGTAGCATGATGAAGAATGCCACAAAGATGGAGGACAGCTTGTGGTACAGTGTAGGCCGTGTAGGTGAAGCAGCACCCAGTACAAACACACCAGAGGTCGTGGCAGAGGTCGTGGCAGAGGTCGTGGCAGAGGTCGTGGCAGGTGTCTTCTTGGTCTTTTCAGAGGTTTGCTGTCAGGTAGAAAATGCTAGGTATGGTACACATTAATCAAGACAGTAAACATAGGTGCCAACATGATGGAACAAAAAGAAGGTTAAGGTAAAATCTCCTTCTGGAATCCTGATAGTGTCTGAAAGTAAATTATGGTTTTCCTTCACAGTGGGAATCTTGCACCCATACATGACGAATATCTGAAAGAGCTTGTACTTCTGCTCCAGTATGTTCCTATGACATCAGAGCAACAAGTGCCATGTCCAATGAAACATTTAAGGGATACAGTATGGTCTACACCTATATATAATGCAGTAAAGTATAGTTTTGACCTGAACTATAATAGTTAAAGTATCAAATAATGATACTGTAAACATTAGATCTGAACTGACCGGTTCTGGTTTGACGTCTTCTTTGAGGTACAGACAGTGACTGCTGGTTTGAATGTCTTCTTCATCAGGGGTGATAACTCTCAGTGCAGGGGAGACCATGCTGAAGAACTTCCGAGGCCAGTTCGAGTAACAGAAGACTTGGGTGGACACCAGCATCATCCAGGAAAACATACCTGCAGAAGAAAGAAAAAGAAGATTTTATAAATCAGGGGGCCTATTCTTTAAACTTTCTTTCGAATGTCTTAGCCTAAGAACAGTTCATCGCCATACTATAAGAATTGGTAAGATTGTTGTAGGATTGTAAAATTGTTTCAAGAATGTTTCAAGAATGAATAGGCCCCCAGGAGGATTACCAAACACTCTGAAGTCTATCAATCAACATACAAAATACTGACTGTTGTAGTCACAACCCTATGGCTACAGGCGTCTGAAATGTTAAACACAGTTGCGTCAGACATAGCCTTTGACAGTATCCTCAGAGTGCCTAGGTAAAGGAGATGATGGAAGATTCCTATTGATTTCTCCATAGAATGAAGTATATCAAAATATTACCATTTGGACAATCTGCATATATTTAATCCTAAATTGTTTCTTGTCATGGACAGATTGTATAATGGGTCAAGAGAAGGATATTTGTCAATACATATTGCCTCCTATCTTCCATTGGCAGCTGATCAATGCTGACTGACCTATGCTGAACATCTGCGAGTTCATCAGATGGAAGCTGGAGCAGAAGAAGATCCCCAGTGGCCGAGTCTTGTCAAAGAACAGCACAAAGCCCACGAACAGATCCAGAGTGAGGCCGCCCAGGTGGACGATGAACATGTCTATCTGGTCCTCCGTCAGTACGAATCTGCAACAAAATGGGAGATATTAACCATCTTCCTGCTAGATTAGGCACACACTGCTATTTAAGTCATCTCCAGTTGCCTCTAGCATGGACAGAGTTAATGCTGGTTTGTCTGTGAGATGAATCATTGACTTTTAACCATTTCACTGCTGTAGTCAACAATGGATTCCCTACACAACATGGATTCTGATTAACCTTCTCCATGCGGGAGGCAACCAGAGATGCCCCAAAGAGCAGTGTCTATGGCTAATCCAGCAGGGAGAAGGTTAAAGCAGGACAAAATTGTGGCTGGAATTTCAAATACAATGTACAAGCATATGTGGATGTATTTCTCGCATCCAACTCCCAAATTCATTGCTACCATTCTGCTGGCTCTAATATTGCGTGAACAATGCAAAAAGTATAATACAAACATGTCCGCCATTAGATAACAGAACTCCCGCATCTCCCAAATTCATACATCGCTCTCTTCCTCGATGTTTAGCTTCTAACACACCCTGACACACAAAGTGTACATCTTCAGTCTTTAGAAAGCACAGAAGTACACTGTAACGGCAGTTTGTGCTCTCACTGGCGATGCTGAGCAGACAATCAGATCAGCAGATCCCCAGATACTTTGTTCTCTCACCTCTCATCATGGTTTTTGTGAACTACACTTGCTGCATGATCGTATTCTAGAGTTAAGAGAACATTTTACGAGATACACGCGATTACAGATAATATGTCCCACGTTAAATCAATGTTCAGAGTTCCGTAGATAGATTTCACTAGGGACATATTCCCAGTAATCGCAGCCATCATGCCAGTAATTCTAATGATTCCATATAACAACTATTTTTTTTATTGACTAATTCCAGGAATAATTCCAATAAATATTGCATGTGTAGGGAAATTATGTACTTGTCAGTCTGTGATGTCTAACCATGTCTAACCAGGACTCACATTGAGCATAGGAACAAACATAACTTGAATGTAATTACTTTTGGAATAAAAATCAATAAAAATAATAGAAATGTTGAAAGATCTTTGAAAAAGATATAACACAAGAAAATCCCTTGCTATGAGAAGCACGACAGCTAGACATGTTACATTTAGGATGATCTTTTCATGAAATTCTCTAATCCACCAAAAGATCGTGCTCTCGTAAATTCCAGGGTATCATTTCACGAAGCTCTCCTATCCACTAAAGGATCATAGTGCTTTTGTACCAATTCTTATACATTGTGATTGGGTACTTATTGTAGCACTGCTCTTATAGCGGATATCAGAGCTTTGAGAAATGAGATACAAGAGCTTTATGAACAATACGCAGAAGCCATGGTTAAATTATCTTAACACTTTATATAGAACACATTGATAAATAAGTTTAAAAAAATATTTCTACAATATTTACTTTGAAAAATACCATTAGGATAGTTATAGAGTGTGAAGTATCACTAAATGTATGTGATATTAATGGTTTATTTGACAGAGTTATTAGACAGAGAGATAAAAAAGAACATTTCTACTTGATTAGTTCATGCAATAACGGGATAAGGTCGGATGAGTTTTGACATCGCAAGGTTTGTGTGAATAACATGGTAACACTTTTGTATCATTATCGCAGGCTGGAAAATATAGTGCAGACTGACATATCTGGATGAGCTATCGCCAAGGTCTGCAAGAAGTCAATTCTTAAAAGCTACTATATCTTGATCTCTTCAAAGCTGTCAAATTCATTCAAATTTAAAGAAAAATTGATATGACAAAATTTATCAGCTTGGCTGAAATATCACTCTTAGTATTTCTTAGCTGTCTTTTCCCCATTACATTATCACATTATGTTACATTGAAATTAATTTCACAAATGGAAATTATGCAATATCCAATTGTGCGAAGAGATAAACAATTACACTAGTTGTGGACAATGCGCGGCAGACTGCTGGTATTAAAGTGAACGTCACATGCTATATTGATACCTAACATTGCCTGACGCCGACAGTAATAGCAGCAAAGGCGAAGAGAAAATGTAATTGTACTACATTGATGTAGCCATTACATTAGGATGAGAAGGAGATATTGATTATGACGGTAGCATCAGCAGGAAATAAAACTCAATATAGACTTTGCAGAAAACTGCTCATCGGTAAGCAATGGCCACAATGAAAGCTAATTTGTGCAACATAATGTGAAATGTGTCGTACACTCCATCTTCCTCTGTTTTAGCTTTGAATTGCCCAAATGCATTGTGGGAGTTTTGCTGCTGTATCGCTGAATGACAGGAAGTGATTGGAGTCTGCACTCCGTCTGCTCTCCAGGGAGTGAATAAACTGAATTAATGTGCAACGGATGGGACTGAAATTATGCAATCCTTCAACTTGTATCAGTGAATGGTTCTTAATTGTCAATGAATTCATTTAATTTGATGACTGTAACAAATTTGGAAGGAGTATGGCGAGCACAAGACATTGTGGTAATTGTTATAATTGCAGACGGACATTGTTATATCTGTAGACATACACTGAGCATGGTGGTTTATTTAGTGCATGTATAAACTGTATCAATGAGCTGTAGCCTTAAGCACATCCCAGCTGAGCTCGAGTCTACAAATGAAATACTTTCCATTCATTTCTCATTCATATACGCCATATCTCATCACTCATGCCAATATTGTAATATGCTAACTGATCCTTTGCACGGTTTGATTAGAAAGAAAGAACTTGTAGCACCAACAGCATCAAAGGTCAAAGTCCATTAAGACCAGAATCCGAAATTCTGCCAAATCGTATTTCCTATCCTTTAATCAGACGGCATCTGCACAAAGAGACGACTGAAATCACAGTCGAGCAGCCTGAGGACCTCAACCTTTCATGACTCTGAAGTCACAAACAGGGAAATTGAGTTAGCTCCCTTCAACATTGCTGACATTGTGCTGGCTCTTCATCCGGGATTTAATCTAAGCCGTGGCCGCCCCCTTGCTTTTCGTATTCCGACTTATTTAAGTCCACCGGCAGCAGTTCAGTGAATTCAACAGAGGAGAATTTCCTTTGCAGTGAAACCAGCGTAAGTGTATTTACTTTGCCAGGTTGCTGTGAGACCCTCCCCTGCCATGCATTTATTGGAATTGAATTAGAAGACACTTCCAGAGGCGAATCCGTCCCTAACAGAGTTGCCTTGACCTGATGTCCTTATGCAAGGCCTTGATGGACAACTGCGATAGCAGAGAAAATAGATTTGAGAAGCTTGTCGTGATTACAGTCCAGAGAGAATGAGAATACTGTCACAATTTGGAAGTGGCAATAGGGTTACCAAACAGTCCCTTGGGGCAACACGGTTTAGAAAAACACTCCCTGTGACATTGGTGTGCTGAGGGTGTTACGCACATCGTGAGACTTCTTGATTTGATTGCTTTCCTGCTCCACTTGCTCGAAACTCAACCATTCAGCGGTCTAAAACCAAAATGGAATATACTGAATAGCCCAAGATATCTGTACGATACAGGGCATATCTATGGTCACACGTTCACTGGAATTCATTTCTGTATATATCACTCATATGGTATTAGTTGTATCTCATGGGTTAATCTGTAATGTTTCAAATGTTTATTACAGGTTAAATTGTGGAATCACAGACAAATTACTATTTCTAATATTAAAACCTTTAAAATCATTTAAACGTGATTTTTCAGAGTTTTAGTGCTACACTGGTCTCATGAAGATTTTACCTTTTTTCTCCTCTTATTTCGAACACAATGAATTTACACTTCAATTGTTTTCATCCAATAAAAGACTTCAAAAACTTTTCAAAATGTTTGGACAAAGTACTTTCTAGTCGCCCATCATTAATCAGACTACTTGTGAATGCAACAGCCAATCAATGGCCTCCTTGTGAAATCCGAAGACATCTCTAACTCTGAGTCTCTCAAATAAAGGAAATTTAATTACAGCGTCCTCCAACTGTCAAAGTCCATCAGACATGTTTTGTTAATCAGGCTGCAATGATTGTATTTCCTGCCCCGTTGGGCCGATCTGATGAACAAAATATACCTACGCTGTCCGGGCAATGCACGAGATAAGTATCTCCGACTATGCGATCAATGAAGGAGATAAATATCTCAAACTACAGGATCAATGAAGGAAGAACAAGTTTAATGATGCCAGACATTTCCATGTTTTAAACTAAGAGACCCTAACAACTGTCATTGATTATTTCTCCGTAATGTTGTTACATTGAAACCCTGTGCCTCATCAATGGATACTGTGAAACGTTATTTCAGTTTTTTTGTATACCTGTATCGGATATAGTCTGCAGACATGGCTTCAGTTTCTAAATCAATCCCTGTATTTGCCAATTTCACAACTCTGGCCGCGAAACAGTTAATTGGAAATATGCCTGACATTTGTAACACAAACAGTGGTGTATGTGATGTAGAGGTATGAAAGCAGATATAACGGGCATGGGATTACTAATACACTGAGAGAATGCTGCATTGAGAAGGCTATGTAATACCTGGCTTAATGCAAGTTATTATCTGTTACAATGACAGACAAACCTGTGACTGTGACGACCACACTGTAACACAAATATAGGCTGTGATTGTATGACAGAATAGTCTCCAAGCCATGAAATACTCATTGTGATTGTAGTGTTCATCGTCACACTGTTAATTGCGATATGGTCTCCGGTCTCACACATGAAAGAAACATATACACATGATAAATCGGTCTCTGTAAAATCAATACAACTTGTAGTGTAGAGTTTCAATGTAGTTACTAGTATAAGGTAAACATAATCACTGACACATACTGGGTACGGAGAAATACCCAGCACCATGGCATACATAGTGTCTTGACATACCAGATATTGTAACACAGTATGGATTGAGACATCATGGTGCTATGATATACGGTACCCAGCATTGAGACATCATGGTGCTATGATATACGGTACCCAGCATCGAGACATACCCAATACTGTGGACATACCTGTACCATAGCAAACCCAGTACAGTGAACTATAATTCATGATTGTGATATACATGGTGCTATGACATACCCAGTACTTTGACATACTCAATGTCACGACATGCCAGGCAATCTTACAGCCTGGTACCAAGACAAATATGGCATAGAAATACAAGGTGGAGTTGACCTCTAAAGGCCTAATGTCATAGAAATGTCTTGTGCCAAGATTCACTCAAAGCAGCTTCAGACAAGAGCATCAACTGTTTTATTTACAAACACCAGAAACTACATAATGCTACTACCTCTACTGGTCAATAGATAAGCTCAGCTAATAAAGGCTATTCCTGTCTGTATTTGTGCACTGGCACTCACAAAACACTCCATCTACCGACTAACCATATTTAATCATATACTACACTAAGAGCTATACAACTCTCTTGAGAGACTTATCGCAAATGCTATGTAAGTTTGATAATTTGGAAAGCACTTTGGTTTTATCTAGTTAAATGCTTCACTTCGGCAAATCTACGGACACCAGGAATCTGAGGAAGACTATGAAAACAGTTGTATTTGTCTGGCTGGATATTGAATCAATACTAACAACATGAGAATAATGATGAGCACACTTCCACAAGTTCTCCTATCGCCATGCTTCCATTATGTCTATACGCATATACAATGGCAGGTACGGGACCCCGGACTAATAGATACCTGTGTTTGGATAATGGCTATTTACATGGTATGGATTGTAATGAATGCAGGCCTTGATTATATACATCTTCTAAAGCGATAATTTATAATACATGCTATGGTTTACGAGTCGTTGAATGGTTATTGATTGCAGTACGGTTTCAAAAACAATAACTTGAAAATAAAGTGTTCAGAAAAATATTCACAAATTGACTATTAAGTTCTGTTAAACAAAATTTAATCAATGACTGCACGATTAGTGAGAATCCCCCGAGACTCGCATTGTTATTGAAAAAATCTGTCCTGAGTGAAAATTAATGTTCACAGTTCAGAGCTTTAGTGCAGAAATTTGAACCTAAATTTCACAAGGGACCTATTTTCAGTAATTACTCGTATCTCATGGGTTGCTATAATTATTAATAACTTTATTAAAAATAAAACATCAAAGACTTCTGACAAATGATGCCTCCACGGAGGCTCACGTCAACTGATAGTGCCATATGTTATCATTAACCTTTAACACCAAACTATGACCAGATGGCTCCAAGATTGGCCATATCTGCAACTCCAGTAAGACTTCAGTAAGACTCTAAGACCCACTTGGAGAGTTCCTGCATGGTGCTCCTGGTATATGATGCAGTAGATTTATGTAATATGTAATATTTGGTTAGGTAGAATGAAATAAGAAAATGGAGTTTTTTGTTTTTTATTCCATGAAGTATTTACCGAGATAAGCAACGGAATAGGGGGGTCAATGCATTTCAATTTTAGCAACTGTGCAATAATGTTCATGATCTACGGTCTACAGATATTTTTGTTGATTATAATTTTCAGCCCATAGCCATATAGAATTTCATGGAACAGACAGTACACATAGTACATACTTGAAGGGGTCAAAGACCCAGTGTTTGGACAGCTCCTGCATGGAGTACCCACGGACCCAGTCCAGGTCCAACTTCTTCAGACCAGCGATGAAGTACACCAGGAACACCTGCAACAATATGTCCTACAGTCAGTGTCCTGTGTGTCAGAACTACTTCCATACACTAGCTCATTATTCAATATTACATATGTCAACAAATAATGTAAGATTTAATTTAAATGAATTCCTGATACTTCTAAATATTAAGTCATTATTTCAGAAGCGTTTCATATATGACACCATTAGTAGCATAACCTACCATAGTCCTCAGTAATGTATAGTTCCACAGTGGAACATGGGCGTTTCGTATCTTTGAAGAAAAGAGCCCATCCAGTGACCTAGAAACATAACGAACACAATACACTTGACTGGATCTTGCTTACAACTATATGCTATCTGTACCAGTAAACATCTTCATACTTCTAATACCTGTATGATGCCATACAAGCAATGCATCTCGTGGATTCAGTGCCAGCAGAATGACTGCTTAATTCAATTGAAGATTATTATTTGAGGTCCTCATACATGTATGAAAGTTCCACCAAGTCTTTGTCTAGCAAGCACAAGCATGTGAACCTCCTTGACTAGCTGCTGACTCACCAGTATCTGTTGGCATCTGAGACCAGGAGGATGAGAGCCAGGACTCCGTAGAGGTACGAGTGGTTGTTCCAGGAGGTCTTGTCCAGGAGGAACACGTACCAGTAGGACAGCAGGAAGCTCAGGCAGCTCCAGCGGAACATGAAGCCCAGCATGATACCAGCAGCACCTGTACACGAGGGAGGAGAAGAAGTGGTCAGGAGGTTCTGTGAGGAGGTGAGGAGGGGTCAGGAGGTCCTGTGAGGAGGTTAGGAGGTTCTGTGAGGAGGAGTCAGGAGGTCCTGTGAGGAGGTTGGGAGATCCTGTGAGGAGGTTCTGTGAGGAGGTCAGGAGGTCCTGTGAGGAGGTTGGGAGGTTCTGTGAAGAAGGGGTCAGAAGGTCCTGTGAGGAGGTGAGGAGGGGTCAGGAGGTCCTGTGAAGAGGTGAGGATGTTTTGTGAGGAGGATTGAAGAGGTTCTGTGAGGAAGAGTGAGGAGGT
>JAUTBZ010136422.1:0-13390 GCA_032361785.1 Lepetodrilus galriftensis | reverse complement strand
GTAGATTGTTGAAAGTAGCAATAGTTTGGCAGTTTATATACCATGTGGGACATGTGTAAGTATTATGTTTTTCTACACCATCATTAAGCCACTTAAAAATATAGTTAATAATGAGTGATACAATTATACTAAATGGATTGAGGTTCTATTTTAGGTTGTTAACCATAAGCGATAGGAACACTTACCTTGAAGCTTATAACAGCCTGTCAGTTCTTTCAAAAAAATATAGGTTTCATTTTCCTAAAAAATCGCTTTCAGAAAGAGAAATTAAGTTTTTTCTTGATATTGATAATAATGAGCATTTAGCCATTGGTGCTGCAATAAAGATGAAAAATAAAGAGTATGGAGTAGGTCTAATACGATATGTAAGAGAAAATGAAAATACTGAAAGTGCTGAAGTTGGATTGACGATTGTAGATTCATTTCAACATTATGGTCTAGGCACGTTACTTTATAAAAAATTAATTGTACAAGCTGAAAAACATGGAATTAAATCATTGTCAAACCATATTCTAAACGAGAATAACCATATGATTAATCTTCTAAAGAAATTTAATGGGAAATGTAGATCGTTATACGATGGGACTTGTCTCATTACCGTAGCAACTTAGAATTACGTTCAAGGTTCTATCCTTTTTCAAGTTGAATCCAATAAGGAGTTGAGAAGCCCGACATAACAATGGAACAATATTATTATAATTCACTCTTCTTATAAATGGTCTTTCTCCTTTAGGGCAACGGAACCAGAAATTATATTATATTGCGGCATAATTTAATATTTTACTGTCTGTTATGGAGGGGCAGTCTAGATAGATGTGGAATAAAATAATCATCAATGTAGTATTACTTACGAGTAATCAAAAAAGTATTAAATAATATCAATAGCTATCATTACCCATGGGACATCGTAACGGTTGTAAGCAATGACTTTACAATAAAAATGAATAAGTAGAGGGATATTAAGTGTGATTTGCGAAGGAGTGACCACAAGTTCGAGTACGATAGGTAACTCATGGTCTTGTGTCAATAATAAACTGACTGAAAACAATGAATATTGAACAATATATTAATGAAAAAATAATAAAAAACTAAATTCCTTTAAATATTTAATTTATGCTCCAAACAATCCTTGTAAGAATCCTATTAAGTCCTTTTGCATTGCTATACGGCATTGTTATTGGTATCCGAAATGTCTTATATGATATTGGATTTTTCAAAGGTACAAAGTTTAGTCTACCGATTATCAATATAGGTAATCTTAGCGTCGGTGGTGCTGGTAAGTCTCCTCATGTCGAATACTTGATATCGATGCTCAAGCCATATATCAACGTTGCAACATTGAGTAGAGGTTACAATCGAAATACTAAAGGTTATAAAGATGTCAAAATAACAGATAGTGCTCTAGAAGTTGGAGATGAACCTCTCATGTTTAAAAAGAAAAATCCATCGGTTACTGTCGCAGTAGCGGAACATAGAACCAATGGAGTGTCCAATATATTGATGGATCACCCGCAAACACATTGCATACTATTAGATGATGCTTTTCAACACAGAGCTATCAAGGCGGGAATGAATATCCTATTGAGTAATTATGATTTCATGTTTACGGACGATTATCTTATGCCGGCTGGTCGGTTACGAGAGTGGCGGTCTGCATACCAACGAGCGGATATGATAATCGTAACCAAGTGTCCGGAAATTGTGACGGAAAAAGACAAAAACAGAATTCTTAGAAAAATAAAACCTTTGAAAAACCAAATGGTCTATTTTTCAAAATATCAGTATTATAATCCTTATTCTATCTACGACCAACAGTTTATCAATCTTGATAATACTACAGATGTTTTACTATTAAGTGCTATTGCTAATACTGATTATCTAAAAGAGTTTGTAAAAGGGAAAGCGGGAAAAGTAAAAACAATAGATTTTTCGGATCATCACAATTTTGATGAACGAGATATCAATAGAATCATGGAGAGCTATCAAAACATGGATTCGAAAAACAAGGTTATACTCACCACTGAAAAAGATGCAATGAGACTGTCAAAACACATCAAAATCTTGCATGAAAAACAAATTCCAGTCTTTGTACTACCTATCCAAGTTGAGTTCCTTTTTAATGACAAAGAAAAATTTGAAGAATTTATCCGACAGTTTTTATTAAATTATAAGATTTGATTCTTACTTAATTCAAGCTTCAAACTAAAAAAATATCGAAAAAATAAGATGAAATTTAATGTTCCTACCCTTAATTCTGAGAGATTGTCCCTACAACCAATAGTAGCCTCCGATATTGAAAATATCTATAAAGGACTTTCTCATCCCGAAGTGATCAAGTATTATGGTGTCAGTTTTGCAACTTTAGAAGCTACAAAAGAGCAGATGCTCTGGTTTGATGATCTAGTAAAAACTGGAACCGGTATATGGTGGAAGGTCTGTGCTAGTATGGACGATAAAATTCTCGGTGCTGGTGGCCTCAACGATCTCAATCAAGAACACAAAAAAGCTGAAATAGGATTCTGGCTTTTACCCGAGTTTTGGGGCAAAGGGATCATGACAGAAGCAATGCCATTGATAATTGATTACGCATTTGATACCATAGGCCTCAACCGAATAGAAGGGTTTGTAGATCCAAAAAATATGGGTTGTAAAAAATCATTGGACAAACTGGATTTTAAACTAGAGGGTACTATGAGAGAATGTGAATTCCAAAATGGGCAATACATCAGTATCGATGTGTATGCCAAATTAGCCAGTGAAAACAATATATTGTAGGCAAGATGAACCTCGAACTCTGGTAACTAGTAAAACCTTGGATTGATATGCTCAACAGTATGGTTCACTTTTTTAAATTTGTAATGTACCATTAACTCTATACTCCCATTATGATACGACCTGAGCTTAGAGAGACCGATATCATATGCCAAAGCTGCATAAATTTTATCACTAGCTTGTAAACCAAGAATTAAATCAATAGATTCCCCAAAATCTTTATTTTAACCGCCATATCGATAATTGATACCGGCTGTATACTTCTGTTTATATTGTAGATTTACATCAAAATCTATATCAAATGGTGTGTTTTCTGCTATTTTAAATAAAACTTGGGGGGTGATAGACCAATTGTCTTTAAGAGGAAATTCTGCTCCTGTCATAAGGAACAAGTGTCGTTTTTCATCAGAGAAAAGTGATTTGTTTTTTACTTCAGAAAAAGAGATATCTGCATTGATTAATCTGGGTAATGAAGCTCCAATATAAAAATTTTGATTGTTATAATAAATACCAAACCCCGTATTGATATATTTTTTTATTTTCACTTCTCTAGGTATACTAGGGTCAATATCAATATTGTGAATACCAAATAGCCTTTCGTCTAGATAGTTCACTCTATAATTCCTAGCAGATAATTGTAGTCCTAGACTCAATAACCCTTTACCCAATCGTACTTTGTAAGCATAGATGCCCTCCATTGTCAACAATTGAGTGATACCAATAGATTGTCGTTTAATATTGAGACCAAGACCGATTTTGTCCGCTATGATAGGGCTATTGAGACTGATGTTCTGTGCATTAGGTGCCCCATCAAATCCTATCCACTGATTGCGATATAAAGCAGTAACACTCCACACTTGTTCATGTCCCGCATACGCAGGATTTAGTGCCAATTTATTAAACATAAACTGGGTATACATCTGTTCTTGTTGAGCCCAAGAAATGGTGGTCAAACAGGTGAATAATACTAAATACAAATATCGTTTCATATAATCGATTGGTGTCTATACCTATAGTATTCAATAATGATGCCATACTATTATCTATTATGAAAATCGATAAATATCTTGATTAAAATTCCTGAAGGGTTTTAAAAACAAATTGTTAATGTGGCAATTTATTTCTTACTGCAGCATAAAACATCGTTCCTAATAATGCTCCTACTAGCACAACTACAAATATCCAAAACCCATGTCCAATCATGACATAAATTGGTCCTGGGCAAGCACCTAACAACGCCCAGCCTAAGCCAAATATAGAGCCAGCTAATATGTGCCTTTTATAATTGAGAGGTATGGTTACAATATCGACAGGATTATCATCTAATGTTTTGATATTAAATTTCTTCATGGATTGGATGATGATAATACCAATCATCACCGCCACACCTATAATTCCATACATATGAAAACTTTCAAATCTAAACATCTCATGTATTCTAAACCATGATATTGCTTCGGATTTGGTCATTATAATGCCAAATATGATGCCAAGGAGTGTATATACTATATTCTTCATTTGTTTGTCTTTTTATTGATTGTAATATTTTTTATCTCAACTATGCTTTGATAACTTTATGATACTTTAAAATATCATTGGCATGATTAACCATGTCATTATCAATCCTCCAATAAAAAATCCAATAACGGTAATCAGTGATTGTAGTTTGAGGTGGGATAGTCCCGTAATCGCATGACCAGAAGTACATCCTTTGCCGTATCTCGTCCCGAATCCGATACATATACCACCAAACAAGGCTAAGAATATAGCTTTGGGGTTGCCAATATTGAATAAATCTGGCAAAAAACCATGACCTTCTGTAGTCTTGATTCCCCAATCTGTAAGATGACTAGCGGTACTCGCTGATATGGCAACGGCATCAGAACTTTGTAGATAATTAGCCGCAATATATCCACCTGCTAGGGTACCTATGACAAAAAACATCCTCCAAACCTCTAATGATAGGTCCTTTTTAAAAAAACTGTTCAACTTAGAGGCACCACCTGCACTACACATGGCTTCGTAAAAGCCCGAGATACCAAATTTTTTACCTATAAATGTTAAGGAAAACACCATAAGTCCTAGTGCTGCACCAGATACAGCCCAATGCCAGGGTTGTGACACATACTCAATAATTGATTGCATATTACTACTTGTTTATTGTTTGTTTAAATCAAAGAAACAAAATATATATGAGCTATCAAATAAGTTTATCTATTGTTTTATTTTTAGGTTTTTAATTTTTTCGGATTATTTGTGATTTAAATGTACGAAATATCCTGAGTGTCAATATATATAGAAACAAAAAAAAAGAATTTGACATTTAGCCAAATTCTTTTTTTTAAATATGTGATTAGTGATTTCTAAAGCATCGTTGTTGGGCATACCCAATCAGAAACTTTGAATTTACCCGAATCTTTGATATTATCAAAACTGTCTTTAATGTTTACAAAGTTGTCATTACCACTTCTCTTCAATAAAGAAGAGTACATCGTTGATCTATTACCAGACTTACAATGTAGGTAAGCTTTCTTAGATTTATCAATCGTAGAAGTTGATAACCACCAGTTGTCTAATGGTGCATTTAATGCATCTTCGATTCTTTCACTGAAGTTTTCACTGGCTCTTCTTACATCCACGATATACTCATCACCAGTCAAATCAGCTGCAGTAACCGTTTCAATAGTCCCAGATGCTTTACCAGCAGCTGCCCAACTAGCATATCCACCGTCCAAGAATCCTAATACGCCATCAAATCCAACTCTAGACATTCTATCCATCATCTTATGTTCCTCCCCTTTAGGCGCTATAATCAAAAACTTGGTCTTCACATCTCTAAATATTGTTCCTACCCATATCGCAAAACTACCTGCTAAGTCGATAAAAACAGATCCTGGAACATGACCTTTTGCAAACTCTTCTGCTGGTCTTCCATCAAGGATTATAACATCTTCTACTTTAGACGCCGCTTCAAAAGTCTCTGCTGACATCGGATTATTTTCCTCTTTTCGTACCTCATGAATACTCTTAGTACCTTGGATATTTCCAAGTACCATTGCTGGGAAATATGCTGGTGGTTCCGTCAATCCATCCAATAATTCTTTCACAAACTCATCCTCTGTCATATCTGGTCTTAACGCATAGTTTGTTTTCTTTTGATTACCTAAAGTATCCCATGTCTCACTACTCATGTTTTTACCACATGGTGATCCTGCTCCATGATTTGGATATACTATTACATCATCTGGTAACGGCATTATTTTTTCTCTCAATGAATGAAATAACATCCGAGCCAATTTGTCTTCTGTCAAATCAGCAACTACTTTTTGCGCTAAATCCGGTCTTCCTACATCTCCAATAAATAATGCATCCCCACTAAATAGATATTTCTCTTTACCGTTATCATCATATGCCAACAAAGAAATACTCTCTGTAGTATGTCCAGGAGTATGCAATAATTTTAAGTCTACCCCTCCAATGTTAAATAATTCTCCATCCGTAGCGATATGTGCATCATACCCAAGTTCAAAACTAGTTGGCCCTATAACGATAGTTCCTCCAGTAGCTTTTGCTAGGTCTATATGTCCAGCCATAAAATCTGCATGAAAATGTGTCAAGAAAATATATTTTATTTTAGCATTGTCTCTCTTAGCTAATTCTATATAAGGTTCGATATCTCTTAATGGATCCAATATCATCGCTTCTCCATTATGCTCAATGTAATATGCCATCTCAGCAATACAACTCGTAAACAACTGTTCTACTTTCATTTTCTTTAATGTTTTTAGTTATGTAATATTTAAAATTACCGCAAATATAATACCATTATATCTTTTTCTTTGTAACTTTTGTCACATTATTCTTGATTTTTATATCTTTCAATACAATATATCTCCCTATGTGTATTTATGGTTATTATATATGGTATTGCCCTTACAAAACAATAGCTGCCAAAATTAATGAAACCAAAAAATTATTCGATTTTATAAATATATCGTGCTACTATCGCCACTATGCTTAACCAATTACTGCTAAACAATTTCCCAAACTGATTGCAATATGTAATAAAATTGTACCTTGGTTGTTATAATAATAGAGTTAATCCAACAAAAACAAGAACACAACCCATAAATGATTTCTATTAATAGAATTACTATGAATATCGAACATTCAATGATGAAAATTAGCATTATATATGTTGTATTGTTACTATCAACAATCTATACAACAATTGCTCAAAAAACTATTAACATCCAAAGGATCGATACTGAAATATCTATTGATGGTATCTTAGATGAACAAGTATGGCAAAAAGCTGAAATCGCAACCAATTTTATCGTATTGCGTCCTATCGTAGGTAGTATCCCTGAAACCGATGCGGAAGTTAAGCTCCTTTATGATAACAATTCCATCTATATAGCAGCATTTATAGAAGAGACCTCTCGAGCTGGAATCATGACAGAACTCAAGCCTAGAGATAATATCGGAAATACAGATTGGTTTGGAATACTCATTGACACATATGGCAATGGTACAGATGGACTTGAATTTATAGTCCAAGCCACAGGAGTGCAGTTCGATGCAAAATTAAGAGACAGTGGAAATGATGACGAATCATGGGACAGTGTATGGAAAAGTGCTGTAAAACTTACAGATAATGGTTGGTTCGTAGAGATGGAAATACCATATTCTGCGATTCGGTTTCCTAATCAAGAAATTCAAAACTGGAAAATAAATTTCATTAAAAAACATGCTCGATCAGGTGAAAAATCTCTTTGGAATCCATTTGATCCAGAGCAAGACGGTTTTATCAGACAATTTGGTGATTTGAAAGGACTGTCCGGAATTAAATCACCTTTGAGACTCTCATTTTCACCATATTTTTCTGGATATTTCAACAATACCCATGATAGTGATAAATCTACTCATGCGTTTTCTTATAACGGAGGTATGGATTTAAAGTATGGTATCAATGATGCATTTACATTAGATATGACTTTGATACCTGATTTTGGTCAGGTAAGGTCGGATAATTTAGTTTTAGATCTTTCCCCATTCGAAGTAAAGTATGATGAAAATAGACAGTTTTTTACAGAAGGTATTGAACTATTTGACAAAGGCAATTTGTTCTATTCTCGTAGGATTGGATCGAGACCTATCGGAGCAGATGACCTCATCGATAAATTATACTATAATGATACTATCCTCAATAATCCGGCAAAGACAAAATTATACAACGCCTCTAAAATATCAGGTCGAACTTCCTCCGGATTAGGTATCGGGATATTCAATGCAATATCAGGCAGATCGTTTGCTACCGTAAAAAACATATCTAATGATAAATCTAGAGAAATAGAGACCTCTCCATACACCAATTACAACCTTATCGTCTTAGATCAAAACCTTAAAAATAATTCTTCGGTATCTATTTCTAATTCGAGTGTAATAAGGAAAGGGACAACATACCACGATGCCATAGTTACTGCCACAGAGTTTAACCTCAAAAACAATAAACAATCCATAGCACTATCAGGTGGGGGAGCGATATCACAACTTTACTATGATCAAAGTGACAACCTGTATGGTTATCGATACGATCTAGAAGTGGAGAAAATAAGCGGTAAGCTGACATATGGTGTCGAATACAAGGAAGTAAGTGATAGTTATAATCCCAATGATCTAGGATTCTTGAGACGAGGTAATGAACGGCTCCTCGAAGCTAGAGTTAATTATCAATTATTAAATAAGAATAAATATTTCAATCGAGGTGGACTTTGGGCAGAAGCGACTCATACTAGACTGCATACGCCGAATGTGTTTACAAATAATAATTTTAATCTAGGGTTTTGGTTAGAGACTCCCAAACAATGGAAACTCAGAGTATGGTCCAATATCAGCCCCCGTGGATATGATTATTATGAAACTAGAGATATAGGACGATACTATAGAAGTCCTAGCCGAGAAAACATCGGTATAAGCATTAGATCGGATAAGAGAAAAAAATTAAAAATGAACCTATTTACTTGGTTCAAAAAAGTAAACAATACCGACGAATCCTCCTACTCCATACGACTCAATCCTAGATACCGAATAAATGATAAAACATCCATTAAATTTATATCTAGTTTCAACAAAGTAGTAAATGGAATCGGATATGTAGATAATGTACTTACCATAGATCAAAACCCTCAAATAATTTTTGGCAAAAGGGATAGAACCACCCTTACCAATATCGCAGCATTAAGCTACAATATAAATAACAAAATGGGCATAGATTTTAGAACACGGCACTATTGGACAAAAATAAACTATGAACAGTTTTATAATCTTCAAAATGATGGAAGTTTAAAGCAAAGTAACTATCAAAAATTCAATGATTTTACCTACAATGTGTTTAGTGTTGATCTGATATACAAGTGGAGGTTTGCACCTGGAAGTGATATTATATTAGCCTGGAAAAACAATATTGAGGGGTCTACAAGTGATGAAAATATCGACTACAGATTATTAAGCTATTTTGAAGGTATAGATCTTCTTAACAGTTTTGAAAAAAACAATAGCATATCCTTAAAATTGATTTATTATGTAGATTATAATCGCATTTTTAATAACTAGAGCTTTAAAAATTCTCCTTTTTTATGATTGCTAAATTCTGAATAACATTACAACAATTTATTATCTGTGAAAAAATACGAAGGCATCATATTCCGGTCATTTAAATATAGTGAAACGAGTTTCATTATAGACGTATTCACTAGGGAGGAAGGATTGTTATCTTATATCATAAGTGGTGTCAGAAAGAAAAACGCTAAAGTGTCTGCAGCGATGGTACAAGTAATGAACATAGTTGATATTGTAGTTGTCCCCTCAAAATCTGGTAAGCTAGGTCGTATTACAGAAATCAAAAACAATTATGTTCATCAGTCTTTATTATTTGATTTTATACGGTCATCTATCGGTGTATTTATGATAGAGCTAAGCCGTAACTGTATCAAGGAGAAAGAATCAAACTATAGTCTATATGATTTTATGAAAATGCAACTTATTTTTCTAGATTCTAATTCACAAGTATATGGAGTGTATCCCTTATATTATTTAATCGCTTTATCCTCTTTTTTAGGTTTTTATCCGAGAGATAATTATGACAACACTAACACTTTATTTAATTGGAAAGATGGACACTTCGTCACAGAATCTCATGAAAGTCAATTCACTTTAAATCTTGAATCCAGTATACATATCCATAAGATACTCCATATTTCTATTCAAAATATAGACAAACTAGTCATTCCTAAATCAGAACGAGCATTGTTAATGAAAGTAATGTTACTATATTATCAATATCATATAGAATCATTCAAACCATTAAAATCCTATGAGATATTAAAAGAAATGATGAGCGAATAGATCACAATATTAGTAGACATAGAAAATAGAAAATAGAAAATAGAAAAATATGCTAATAAAAATCGGCTTACTAGACCCAATCACCTTCGTATTACTTGTACTCCATTTTTATATGTGATTATAATAATCCAATTACCAAAACTACTAAAAAATAAAAAACAATAGGGGAATTGTATTTTTCGTTCGACATTCTAATATAAGTGAGAATTAAAAATTATTAAATGAAAATATTTATATCAATTATATTATTTCTAGTTGTGAATATTACAGCATATACTCAATCAGATAAAATGAGTGAGAAGCTATCTATAAATTTTTCTGAAACCCCCTTGGACAAAGCTTTAGAACAATTGGGCAGTATAATTAATATTGATTTTGCATACAATAGTTTACCATTATATAAGGATTTAATTTCAATAAATTTCAAAGAAGACAGACTCGATACAATATTGGATAAATTGTTATTAGTAAGAGGGTTAAAATATACCGTTATTGCGAATAAAATAACAATATATCATTCTAAAAGGAAAAAATCAAATACGTATAAATTAAGTAATGGAAGTCGTAAAATTCTTAACAAACAAAAGGAGAATCAAAATTATACGATCTATGGTTATGTGTATGATAAGGAGAATGGAGAAGTACTTATAGGATGTAACATATATGTCAAAACAATAGAAAAAGGGACAACGACGAATAATTTTGGATATTATAGTTTGGAGTTGCCAAGCGGTGCTCATAAATTGGTTGCAAGCTATCTAGGTTATGAAGAATCAATCTATACGATCAATCATGGTGGCAATTTCGAAATTCACTTATCTCCAAGCTCAAATAATTTAGATGAAGTCACAATTACTGCTACAGAATCTGTTCAGGAATTGGTAAGAAATAAAAGTATTGGCACTATGAAGCTTAAAGCAAAAGAGATAACTGGAATCCCTTCGGTAGGTGGCGAAGTAGATGTACTAAAAGCAATCACCTTATTGCCAGGAATAAAACAAGGAGTAGATGGAAATGCAGGGTTCTATGTAAGAGGAGGAGGCCCAGATCAGAATCTTATACTACTCGATAATGTACCGATGTATAATCCATATCATTTATGGGGGTTTTTATCAACATTTAATGCTGATGCGGTCAATAATATGGAGATAACCAAAGGGGCTTTTCCTGCAAGATATGGTGGACGATTGTCCTCTGTACTCGACATTACGATGAAAGAAGGTAATAATCAAAAATGGAAAAAGGATATCTCTGTCGGACTACTTTCCATGAAAGCTTCTATAAGTGGTCCTGTGGTAAAAAATAAAAGTTCCATTATGCTAGCAGTTCGTAGAACATATGCAGATCTTATTATAATCCCTATATTAAAAGCTCAAAATTCAAGCAGTTCCTACAACGTTAGTCAAGGGTATAACTTTTCAGATATTAATTTGAAATACAATTATAGGATATCAGATAAAGATAAAATATTTTTCAGTGGATTTTATAGTAGAGATAAGTTCTTTTATGAATCAGAATCTAAGCAATCAAAAGACTTTGACATTAAAGAAGCTGCGGGATTAGCCCAAGGATGGGGAAACCGTATTGCATCAGTACGATGGAATCATCTATTTGGTAAAAAGCTATTTATTAATACAACGGGGTATTATTCTAGATATAATTATTATAATAACTCTTTTTATCAAACGGGAGATAAAGCCGATAACTCCAATATATACTTAGATACAAGAATAGAATATCGTTCACGAATCGAGGATGTTGCAATAAAGCAAGATTATCAATTTATTCCCAATACGAGACATTATATCAGGTTTGGGATAGGAACTGTTTTACACTTGTTTAAACCTGGCGTATCTATATTCAAAGCTGGGACGGATAAAGAGACTATAGATAGAGAAATTGAAAACAATAATATCAATGCACTTGACGCCGTGGTATATGTTGAAGATAAATATGATGTCAATGAAAATCTAAAAATAAATATGGGACTACATGGATCAGGGTTTCATGTGCAAGGAAAAACTTATTTTTCGTTAGAGCCTAGATTGGGAATTAGATATATGATCAATGACCACCTGTCGATGAAAGTTGGTTATGCAAAAATGACTCAATATTTACATCTATTGACAAGTTCAGGATTAACGCAATCTTCTGACTTGTGGGTACCGAGTACCTCGAGAATTAAACCTCAGAAATCTCAACAAGCTTCGATAGGAGTTTCTTGGAGTTTAGGAAAGAAATATTTGTTTGAGATTGAATCCTATTATAAAAAAATGAACAACTTAATTGATTATCGAGATGGAGCTAGTTTTCTTTCTACGGCTACGGGTTGGGAGGATAGAGTCGCTGTAGGGAAAGGGGATTCTTATGGTTTTGAGTTATTTATAAAAAAGAGATATGGTAATTTTACAGGATGGCTGGTGTATACTTTATCTTGGACCAACAGGACGTTTGATAAGATAAATTTTGGAAAAACATATCCTTATACTTATGATCGAAGACATGATGTTTCTATAGTTGGAGCTTATAAATTAAATCCTAAATGGACCATTAATGGTTCTTGGATTTTTAATACTGGCAATGCGGTCACATTACCATTGACAGCCTACGCAACTCCTAATTATGATGGACTGTTTCATAATGGTGTAAATTTTCCAGACCCTGATACTAATCAAGGTTCAGAAATAGGGTCAACTGGCATTATAGATAATAGTATCGAAAGAAATAATTATCGATTGCCAAGCTATCACAGGTTGGATATCACTGCAACAAAAAAACTACAAAAAACGAAGTCAATACAAGAGTTTACTTTTGGATTTACTAATGTATACAATAGATTTAACGCTTCATTTTACAGAGTGTCTCATGAACAAGATCCAGATACGGGGAAATCAAAGGTGAAATATACTTCACATACATTATTTCCAATTATGCCAACAATAAATTACAAAATATCATTTTAAAATTACAATATTAAAGGAAAATCAAACTAAGTAATACAATATCTTAGTTCCATAATTAAATCCATATCATAATGAAATTATACTTTGTCATATTGTCGTTATTCACTCTTTCGGTAGGATTGTTATCCTGCGAAAAAGAATTAATAATAAAAACAAAATCTATAGATAATAAAATTGTTGTCAATAGTATCATTAATGCTGAAGAACCCATCAAGGTAGAGTTGACTAAGAGCTTTACTCCATATGGG
>JAUTBZ010136411.1:0-13393 GCA_032361785.1 Lepetodrilus galriftensis | reverse complement strand
ATAAACAATAACCCACTCGGTACGAGAGATTACCGATTATCTTTCACTCGTGAAATTAATGTTGTAAGTCACTCACTTGAAAATAGAAAGAGCAAACCATTTGTATTTTAAAATCAATAAAAGTAACAAACATTTGGAGAATGTTATGCATATTTTGCTTAACTATGCCTATGTATTGTATTTTGGTTTTGGATAGATTGTGGCTTTGTTTAGTATGATTAGACCTACTATTGGCCATCGGTTCTTGTATATAATACTACACCATTTGATTCATATTATATTACCACTTGAGGAACATTGACCAAATTACGACAGACGATCACGATTGAAGATTCAATTCTCAACAACAAGAGGCTTCTTATGAAGATGAAAGATTTCCGTTTAAAGGCGTAGAGCCATGATTATAGATTTCAGCAGATGTGTCCCTGATCGAGATTCGCGAGACAGAAACACTTTTGAAGTGAAAACGATCCAATAACCTTTCTCGCTAGTTTCAAACTTCACACATCTAAACACGTGGAAAGCTCTTACAAAGTTTGCTAACAATTCATGACATTAGATGCGTGGGTACTTTAAAACAGTATTAATCTCTATATCCGAATATTGAATCGATATAGCAATAAATAGGAGTGTGGTTATATTTTGGGTAATCGTATAAGAAGTAAATGTATCTCTATTAAAGTGGCATGCTCATTAATTACATCCAGAATTTAACTTTCTTTTTCATTTATAAATATGTTTTTCTGCATTATACATTGTACAATAAAACTAGAGGAAATAGGGAAATGTAATCTACAAATATTACATAACGCTGTGTCGCCAATGGAAACATTGCTTTATTCTAAATATAACAAGTTCTTCATTCTATATTTAGGCTGGCCAGCTTTTGTATCCGCACGGATTGCCATTTATATTGTGAACTCACAGGATCATGAGACATTGGGAGGGAATTCGCACATAAAACTGGCGTAATCAGAATGCTGCTCACCATGACAGATGTTGTAATTCTTTAGGGGAAGAGGGTGGAGAGAGATAAATTTGTAAATTTGTAAATTAGTAAATTTGTCTGGGAAATCTAGTGTTCTCAGAATATGTAAACAGCCAAATTCGTGACCTTTAACATCTAATGATGATCTTGCCGCTTCAAATTTACCGCACAGACGTACTAAGTACTCATAACACAGTCATGTTTCAGATTTTAATAATTGTATTTCAGTCGCATACCTGTGTATAGTTGTCTACTGTGGCTACTAGCATTCTTTTTAACTGTATATAAGATGCATTATACCGGTAGATCGGCCTTATATATAGTTTCTCTTTCGTTTGAACATGTTTAGGCTACTACATAGCTGGCTATTCGTCTCCATCGCTGTTACTTTACTCCGGTAACATGTGAATGAACAACAACATGTCATAAGATTTATGTTCTTTGCAGATCATCTTGTCGCCAACAGGTTTGCATTATGTCCCTCCTCCTTTAGTAGGATTGACGCGATCCTAAGAAGATTGCAAAGATTCTGACACGGCCTTCAACAGCCTCATCGCGATCCTAAGCAGATTGCAATGTTGTCTGAGAAGCATGCCCAGCGCCATCTAGCGGTCGACGCAGTAACTGCAAGTCTACATTGGCCTTTAGCATACACTGTACTGATAGTCTTGTCAGCGACGTTTCGTAGCAATCTTTTGGATTTTTAATTATTTTGAAATATTTGTATGTAGGAATGTTTCCAAAAAATGTCAAAATCATTAAAAAAACACACTAAAATCTTGCTACGAAACGTCGTTGACAAGGACTAATGTACCGATAAATACGAAATAATCTTGAAAGCGACGTTAAACTATAAATTCAAAGAAACCAACAACATAAAACACGGCTGTGTGCGGTATAGCTTCTCGTATTGTTCTTGGAAATCAACTTTTAAAGGCTTGCTATAAGAATTAGCAACCGTTGTGAAGAATATTGAAACATGGCATAATTTGGATGCAGTCATCGATCGGGTATTAAATTTAATTAATTTGTTTGCATTCCATTGATACTCCAGTTGCTAAGGGAAAAATGTTTGTTTTTTCATACATAGAAGTAGGAAACTTGACACAAAGATAAATCATGACAATATAAGAACTTTTAGATATGGAGCCATTGCGAATTCCTTAAACGACGGTCATGGTGGTCATCTTGGAAAATGGTTACCAGATTTAGATAGGAATTAGACTTAAGTGCCATTCAAGACTTTATACCTGTACATGTTGAATATACTACTTCTGCCATGTTTAATAAGTGTGCATGTTACTATGTTTCTACTATGTTTCTACTAGCATACTAGTATGTAGATGTTATTAGGATCCACAAGCAAAATATACCAAAGGTATATACGTTTTTTATATTATATAATGCATTGTATTAATAATGAATAACAATATTAATAATATATACTACTCAATAAAGGGTAAAGTGATGGTTAAAATACGGCCCGAGGGCGTTACAGTATGTAATGCACGACGTTGAAGGAATTAGCCCGAGGGGTAATTCCTGAAACAGAGTGCATTACATGCTGGTAACGCCCGAGGGCCATGTGTTAACTGTCATATATCACGACAACAAAATACATAAATAAACCTTGTATACAAATTATAATATTGATATACTTAATATGTAAGGGATTTTACGAGCGATTCATTCAAATGCCTACCGTTTGAACACCTACAAAACTTTAGGTTAAATTTTCGTCGGCTAGGTTGCCTAATAATAGAGGGCTAGAAATGCGAGAGTTCTAGAGTTCGAGAGTTGGAATCCCGGCAATCGAATTTGTCTTTACAGACTGAATATTGTTAAATTATGTTTGAAAATAACAGCAAACATACGTTTATGCGTTATTACATTTTCCCCCGTTAATAACACACGGACAAATGTTAAAAACGTACGGACAAATGTTAATAATGCATGGGAAAATGTTAATAACGCATGGACAATGTTAGTAACACATGGAAAATGTAATAACGCAATCTTGATAATATACTCAAAGCACACATGACAGTGTATTACGAGAAAAGAAGAGACACGTGTTATGCACGCCCTGGAGGGAGATATGGACCATTATACCACAGTGTGACATGACGAGCCAAATAATATCTACTAATATATCTACAAAATGGAAAATGTTTTACCAGATATCGTATTAGTTGCCATTGTCACACTATTACTAATGGCATATTCTCGTAAATGGACAAAATGCATATTCTACGTGTACATCAATCAGAGGATGGGGATTGGCAAACAAGTTATTCATATCTGTATAATCAAATATAGAACATGACCGCTATAGTAGGTTTGCTATAATGTCCATTGGACTATTTTGCCTCATACAGCAATCACTCAGAATTAGTTGTATGATTTAACTCGAGATTCGGATAACACGAAAACATCAATTGAACAAAGGGCGTTTTTGTCATCGATATATGGAAATTGTCAGGTTGATCCATCAGAATTCTAAGTACAGTCATATATCTATCAGTTT
Source organism: Lepetodrilus galriftensis (assembly GCA_032361785.1). Classification (NCBI taxonomy): domain Eukaryota; kingdom Metazoa; phylum Mollusca; class Gastropoda; order Lepetellida; family Lepetodrilidae; genus Lepetodrilus; species Lepetodrilus galriftensis. Next base: position 9,878 of record JAUTBZ010136411.1, on the reverse strand, counting down.
TACCGACTCGTTTAATAAATTCAGTATTAACGCAACATAGACAAGGAACGTACATGATATTTCACTAGTGAAACTATTTATATTTATTGAACGGGTGTTCTATTGCACTTCAAAACTCTAGGTTATGTGATAAATTATGTTACATTATGCAGAAGGTAGTTATACAAACCCTGATCTAATATGGCACGGTACATACAAATAAACCCTGCTGTAATACTACTACTACTAATAATAATAATTTGCAGTTTTATATAGCGACAAATCCACGTTACAGCATGCTCAAAGCGCTGTAGATTATTACCCCTGTCAATGGATGTATCTGTGCACTCAATTCCTTCTCAACTCCCTGGGGAGTATACAACCCAACCTGCCATTGAAAGCCCTACAAGGTTATCATTCACATGTCCATCCTTCCGGGTACCCATTCTCTGCTAGGTGAACACAGGCATGTTCGAATCCAGCGACTTGCCTAAGGTGATAAGACAGGTTTTTCAGCCTGTGATTCAATGACATAAAATAAGAAATCTTATAGCATACTAAGTATAATGTAAAAGAGTTGTCATCAAGTTCAATTTACTCTTTGGAAAATGTTATATATTATATTATTAACACACAGCAAGTTATGTTAAAACATATTTAGTAGGATTAGGTGTTTTTTCTTGTTTTTTTTATTTCTTTCTGAGATGTGTTCGTGTGCGTCCGCAGTAGTAGTGCCGGACAGTTAGAAGTTGCTCACAACAATCCACGAATAATTGGTTACGGTACTTAATCATTTTCCATAGCCATGATAATTGCTCTCCGATATTGGACGACATTTTTTCTTCTCTTTCTATTATTAATCAAGGTGTCGACTCCATATTGTCCTAAACACCGGAATAACTCCCGCGTCATTGCGTTCATATATGAATTGCACTTAAAATTCGTCTCAAGCTGCGAATTTTGCAAGCATTGCAGATTTCTAAGACGGTGATTATGAGATTTCAATATGCAGGATGATGGCGCCGGGGTGTTGGTATAGTTCCGCGGTGCGCTGCCAAGCCCCAAGCTAGCGCACTATCAATATTAACAACTATTTAACCGAACCACGTCAATTCATCTCTCCTAATTGACATTGCGACCCATTCTTTAAACCCCTAGTCGTCAATTTTTGGACGACAACTTTGTCTTGAGTTTATTGGAACTGTTGGGTCGATACGCTTTCTCGACGTCAGATCGGGGGGCCAATATCTCCGCCTGCCTCTAATACAGTTCGGCACAGCTGGCGTCAGACCTTCTCAGCGACCTCGTAATTAACGGAGAGGGGAAGCACCACGGGAGAGTAAAGCGGAGGCTTGATCCAGCCACTCACAGGCGCATCGATCGAACGCGCTCTCCACTGCACCAACACTCGGCGAGAAACCGGCGAACAGGGTAACACCTCATTGCATCGGACAGGAACGAACCTTTCGGACATTCAGGGGCAAGAACGATGATGGCGGTTACGGACTAGGAGAGGGTAAGTCCACGGATGCCAGGGGCGAAATCAAAGTAGGTCATATTAATGTCTTTCATTATAAGATTAACTTGATTGACGTACGTTCATTCTACGCCTCGGTTCCACCATATTCCGATTTCATTTGTTCCCGGGCACGGATACCTTTTTTATATACACCCAACGAGCAGTACGAAGCACAGAGCAATTAGCAATGGCACCGATAATTGGCTGCCAATTTGGCACCATTGCCTGTGGAATGGTACCTGTGAAATTGATTGTATGGTTTGGAATTTGAAATACGGTTTTAATGTCAATTAAAAGAAGATATGGAGGTTAAAGTGTGCTAGAGAATATACGGAGGAGGTTATATTAATTAATTATACCGTTTACTGATTAATTACACCGTAAGCTATAGCACGTTTTAGTGTTTTATATAATTATGAATTACTTACATCCAAATTGCAGTACCAATGAATCGACAGATTACTACCTCACATTTTTTGTTCAGTAATTTTCCCATAGCATTATGCCAGGATCTACAGTATATTATTGACACCTAAAAGATTAATTTAATTATAATACATAAAACTATGCGATAGGTCTTAGATGGGGCACCGGGTGTTGGTTTGGATGATTTGTGTTAATGATAATATCTACGGTTAATAACTATATCACACTGACAGCCAAGTCAAAATGATATATACATAAAGCATATGATGTATCCTTGGCTAAGTGATAGAGTTCAGCAATGCGGCTGTTCAACATCAGATAATAGGTATAGCCTACCCCATATATATTGGATGTGATGGTAATTGAATTCTGAATCTTCCGCAGATTGGGTTAATTGTATAATACCCAAGGAGCTGAGAATGTAGAAGATGCACACCATACCGGTGACATGTGTAATTATATGCTATCAATCGCCAATGTGCAGTGAGAGACTTTCCGATATAAGTTAAATGTGTTCTACGTAGGCTACTTGTGTGCATTAGTGTAGGCTACACATTGGTATATATGCACATACATTACTGCGGCTATCGTATATTACTCCAGACCATAATGGTATCTGGCTCTGGATCTGGTGTCGATGTGTTAAAGAGTGTCTGGCCTGATTCCCGTGATTTCTCGTGATTTCTCGCGAGCTGTCCGAGGCCCACTGGGGAGTATGTAATGTCCCTCTGATTGTCCGGCGCAGATGTCCGGATAATGAAATCGGCTAGTCAGGAATTAGGTATTGATGCTCCATAAACAAATAATGGTTAATAAGTGCGAGTGGGCTGCGCGCTAGACTATAGCGGCGGTGTACCTTTAAATTCACAGAAGTCTTGGATTATAAACTTGACAGAAATTATTCATTGATTACGATCGAATGCACACCAGTGCGCCTTTAAATTCACAGATGTTTTGGAATGTAAACTTGACATAATTCCTTCTAAAATTATTGATTACGATCGAATGCACACCAGTGCTCCTTAAATTCACAAATGTTTTGGAATGTAACTTGACAGAATCAGTTCTAAACTTAGGCGACTGGTTACGATCGAACATGCCAGTGTGCCTATAATTTCACAGATGTTTAGAAACATTAACTTACTAGAATTCCTTAAAATATTTGTTATTGATTACCAATGTAGGTGGATTCTCCGTGTGAGAATTAACAATGTCGACTGTCTGGCTTCAGCTATGATTGACTTACTCTTGAAGTGGGGTGTCTCGATCGTCCGTTCAAAACAAATATCAACTGAATGTCTTTGTGTAATTCACAAAATTTATTTTTTAGTATGTATTCATTCAGATTAGCTATACTCCGATAGGTCTATATGTGGGCTTTTTTTTGTTTAGTCAGTAGGTTATCGTAAAACAAAGTTTTTAACCAAAACACTTGTAGATCTGATATTAATTATATACTACAGTAACTTATATTTGATGAAATTATTTATAACATATATAAGCGATATGAAGGTAGGTTTTACGTTGCCATTATAAAGGACCATTAATGGCCATTATTTGAACGGACTATAATTATTGCGTTTCAGTTGTGGCATTGGTTGATGAATCTTCCCTAATAAAATTGTTGTTTTTGTTGTTGTTTTTATGAATGTATCCGTAATATATCCTCAAATATAATTATCATGCCAATGTCTTTGAGCGCGTAAGAATACTATGACGTTAGTTTTATAACTGTGTCGTCCGGTTGCAATTTAACGTAATGCAAAGATGATCGGTAACTGGATTAGATATGTTTATAAATAGCCTTTCGTTGTAGATGCTTTAAAAGATCTCGTCTCAAACGCGAGTTTTCTTCTTGTTTTCGTAAGACAGTTTGATCAGATTTACGTTATAAACGTTTATGATTGTTATATTCTAGTATTGACCCTTTATATTAACCCTTTAGACTGGAGGCAATCGCAGATGTCCTAAATAGCTATGATGGTACCTCATCTTACTGGGAGAGAGTTAACATGATGTTCTATAACTGTTCCAGAGCTGACAATGAAGTTGGTGTCGTTGAACACGGTGACCGGAAGTGGCGGAGGCGGGGCAAGTTCGGAGATGTCCGGGTGGCGGAACCGGACCCTGGGTCTCGTGCAGTCCGCACGCTCCCTCCTCCCCCGGAGGTCCCGACCCTCTGAGGAGACCGTCAACTTCGCCAAGTGTTCTGAAGCCGGGAGGGAGATGTCGGTACTTCAGAACGGGGCGAGTCACGCCCTACCCCCGGGGCACGCTGCGGGTCTGGGCGCGAGTGGGGTGAGCTGGGACGGAAGTGAGGAGGACCTGAGTCAGGCCGACGAGATGGAAATGTCCGCACACCCCCAAAACAAGATCTCTGAGTGGCAAGCGGGCTGGAACGTTACCAACGCCATACAGGTGAGCTTGCCATCTGGAATATGGCCGGAAGTGTCAGATCTCAACCTCGAAAATATTCAGATCAAGTTCAAATCCAAATCTGGAAAATGGTCCGTCCCAAGTGGCAAGTCATATTTCATTCTGGAATATGTTATAGATAATTCTGGAAAACAGCCAAACCCATTTCAGTTCTCAACCTGGAAAATAATCAGACACATTTCAGATCTCAATTTAGAAAATGGTCAGAGCTACTTCAGATGTCAATCTAGAAATCTAGAGAGAGAGAAAAATACCCATTTCAGCTGTCAATCTAGAAAATGCTCAGAAGCATTTCAGATATCAAAATAGAATATTTTCAGATCCTTTTCATATCTCAATTTGGAATACGGTTAGACCCATGTCAGATGTTAATCTATAAAATGGTCAGACATTTAAAATATCGTTCTGGAATATGGTCAGACACATTTCAGATCTCAATCATGGCAGTCCACTGTGAGATTTGTTTGCATTGGGCCATGTCGCTGGAGCTTAACGTAATTCGATTTCACCATCTCGATCTGACTTTTGGCTGTGGTGTTGAGATACTTGATAGGGTCCGTGTGAGAAATATGTCAAGTGAGGTCGATATTATCTTCATCTCCTTTAGCGTTTAGTGGGGTGTAAACCTATAATAAGTTTACAAGCCATGTATGAACATACAGTAGACAAATGAGAATAATGTTGTAGATATAGTGTAAGTGTATACAGTGTGTGCATGGCCCATAGGCCCTACTATGGGCACATTCATTGATTTTTATTTTTATTTTTTTTATTCACAAAATGTCCATGAATCATTGGCAGTGTTTCTCTGCACGTTCATAAGTACGTTGAACTTCCCCAAAATTCATTTCAAATCACTGTGGGGAAGAGGATGTATATTATGCTATGCTCTATTGAGAAACAATAAAATTACCCTACTAAGTTATGGAATACAATTTAATGCAAACCTCGATTCCAAGCCCCATCTACACTAAACACATCCAATAGGCCCTTCTAATATTATCCTCGGCCACTGTATTTCAGGGGATGTTCATCGTCGCGTTCCCTTACGCAGTGCTCCAAGGCGGATACTGGGTGCTGGTCTCCATGGTTGTGGTGGCATACATCTGCTGCTACACCGGCAAGATCCTTGTCAGCTGTCTATACGAGGAGGACGAGCACGGACGACGACACCGGGTACGGCAGAGCTACGTGGACATCGCCACCCACGTCTGGGGCGCCCGCTACGGCGCCCGTATGGTCAACATCGCGCAGATCATCGAACTCTTGATGACGTGCATCCTGTATGTCCTACTCTGCGGTGACCTCATCGTGGGCAGTTTCCCCAACAGCGCCCTGGATCTGAGTTCCTGGATCATGGTCAGCACGGTTCCGCTTCTGGCGTGCGCCTTCCTCCAGAGCTTGAGGAGGGTCTCCTGGCTGAGCTTCTGGTGCTCCGTGGCCCACATGCTCATCAACGCCATCATCCTGTTGTACTGTCTCACCCGAGTCAAGGAGTGGAGGTGGAACGAGGTCCAGGTCAGGATCGACATCTGGACGTTCCCCATCTCCCTCGGCGTCGTCGTCTTCAGCTACACCTCCCAGATCTTCCTCCCGTCGCTGGAAGGGAACCTCACGGACCGGAAGAAGTTCGGATGCATGATGCATTGGACCCACTTCGCGGCCGCCATCTTCAAGGTGGTGTTCTCCTGGGTAGGGTTCTTGACCTGGGGCATGGATACCAAGGAGGTCATCACGAACAACCTCCCCACGCAGTCGTTCAAGATCATCGTTAATATGTTGCTGGTCACCAAGGCTCTTCTGTCGTACCCCCTTCCGTATTACGCCGCCGTGGACCTTCTGCAGACGTCGATGTTCCAGGGAAAGAGCAGCACCCCGTTCTCGGCGTGCATGGATGACAACTTTCAGCTGAAGGTTTGGGGGGTGGCGCTGCGGCTGGCTCTCGTGCTCGTCACGACGGTCCTCGCCATCTTTATCCCTCACTTCGCTCTCCTAATGGGCCTCATTGGTAGTTTTACTGGCACCATGCTCTCCTTCGTCTGGCCGTGTTACTTTCACCTCAGAATCAAATGGACTTCATTGTCACGTTTTACTCGCGCAATAGACATCTTCATCATCATTCTAGGCATCAGCTGCGGAACTGTAGGAATATATTACTCCGCGCATGCGCTGACACGCGCTTTCCAAGGACTTCCGCCAGATCCGTTCGGAGTGAAGCACCCTGTACGAAGTAATTAGAAACTGTAGTGTAACCTCGATTCTATCGGCCAAACTTCGCACCGACCAGTGATTTTTCACCAGCCAGTGGAAACACGTACTTGGGAGCTCGGATTGCTTCAAGATTCCTCGAGAACGGAATTACCAGTCAATGGACAATGACGGAAATCGACATAATGTTCGCATACACATGGATGTTCAATGGCGAGTCTGGACTACCGAACTGCTAAGGTTTTTACTTGTGTCGCTGGGAAAAAGAACAAATATATGACTATGTTGGTGTAAATAACATTTCCAGCGATGTTTGACATTAGTTTCTAAGTTACAGGTTGACGTGCGTAGTGCCAAGCTCGTAGTTCCTCAACACGGAAATCGCTATTGAGCAATGTTAGGCCTGATAAACCTGGATTCTCGATGTTGTCAAATATGTATCAATATACGGTCGTTTATGCTGATCGCTATATATAGAACATTTAATAGAGGGTAATGAATATCAGTAAATATCGCCCAGGACAGATCAATCAAAGTCGGTGTGTGCAATACATGAATGTATAGGACAGAGATCATGGAATGTGTTGTTTTTTTCCACAGAAGAACCAACAAAAATGTTTTCCTTCAAAATGTATTTATTGGGTAGGTATTAAAGAGCTCAGTTTTGAATATTACATCGCTGAATATAATCCAAATGCATTGAAGACGTCAGATAACACACCGGGAAATAATTATAGAACTCTTCTATAGGACCTGGGTCCGTATTCGCGAAACTTCGTAAATCCTAAGAAGTTCGTAAGAATTTCCCTAACTGGTTTTCTGTTGATGTTAAATTTTGAAGGTATCTTTTCTCACTAAGAAGTTGTTATCTAAGAAGTTTTGAGAATACGGGCCCTGGTGTGCAAGCTAATTGAGAGATCTGAAAGACCATCCCTAATCAATAACAATGCAATGCTTTAATAATTGTACCAAGTAATTGTCGGATTGAAACAGATATAATTATATCTCCGCTATATCTCTCTTTCCCTTACACGTCTTAAGCGTGTATATGTTTGTCAAATGTGTGAACAAGAGAAACAGTACAGTAGGCTACTTCATTTCATGACACCGACAGTACCCCAGCAACTGTAGTCTTTAACGTAGCAACTACAGTATGTCCATACTTTCATGGGGAACTATTCTCCGTCCAATTTGAAAGGTACCCTCTGTACAATGAGCACAGGTGCCGGGAGCCACAATTCGCTAATCCTGACGATATGTCACCGGTCAGTTGTGTAAATCCCTAGACCAATATCTAGGACATTCTTCATCCTATAATCTGGCGGTAATAACCCGACTGTGCGAAGTCTACAAACCTTCTGTCTACTTAATAACCGCTCCATGTCTTTCAAGCGTTCGTTGAGATATGCAATAACTGAGTTATACACCGGCTAGCGGGGACCAGTCATTGATCTGAGACATGTGTCGGAATCGGGGAGCGTTTCATGAAAAGACGAAACTATTTTCAATCATTTAACCAATCATATGTCTTATATCTTTTTGAGCATTTTAACCAACAAGTATTTATTCTCACGAGCAGGTATTACAATCTATTCCACCAGGTAGATACGAGTCTGGTGTGTTCGTTACATAGGCGACGCCATCTTTTCAAAAGTGCATGCCGAGCGTGTACACCTTTGTACAACGCGTCCAACTCAGTGTCACAGCGCATCGACCATATAGGCAGCGCTCATTGATTCCAACGTCATCGACGGCCCGTCACTCAACACAGCCTCGCCGTCTTGACTGGGGTTGATTTAAATTCCGCTAAACACTTCGAGCCAAACCTATTACTGCCTCAGCTGAGCTGATAATATCCATAGGCCGGTCACAGGACATCCGACATTGATCTCTGGGGAACGACAAGTAGCACGGATCAGCGACACCTGCGCCTTGGACGGCGGACGTGGGTGAACTGGCGTCATCCTTACAACACTGCCAATATTGGAGAGATTCGCCGTGACACGTATCTCGGAGGGTGTTAAATTAGTGACACGTTGAGAGCAGTTTTTGTGATACTTCTTTGGGAGTGTTTTAGAGACACTCTGAGAGAAGGTTTTGTGGCGCATTTAAAAAAAGAAACATTTTAGGAACAGTAAATCTTGGCATATCTTTGAGAGTATTTTAGGGAAACGTCTTTGAGAGTAGATTTTAGTGACATTTTGAGAGTAGATTTAGTGACACTTTGAGAGTGGATTTAGTGACACATATCTTTCGTATGCTATAGGCTACTATGAGAGTATAAATCGTGTCACAGTTTTGAGGGTATTCTATGTGCACAGTCATATTCCGTGACACGTCCATATTTAAGAATGCTAGTAACATTTTATATGAGATTGTAGTTTCAGGAACACATCTTTCAGAGTATTGGTGATACTTTGAAAGTAATTTCCGTGACATATTTTATAGTATGTTATGGACATTTTGAGTGCAGGTTTAGAGAGTATATCTTTGAGAGCATGCCACTTGCTAGAGACAATAAAATTCGTATTATCTTTGGCTGCATATTAGGAACATTTGTAGACATTTGGTCACGCATCTTTGAGAGTATTATACGTTAGTGGCACTTTCAAAGTAGATTTAGTGACACATCTCGTTATCTCGTTAAAAGTAGTGCACGACCCATGTTTTTCAAATGACCGAAATACCATGATTCAGTGAAAGCAAGCTTTAAAATGAAATAAAAACACGCCAAAACACGTGCCTACTGTACAGATGTTCATGAAATATCGCTTTCAACAAATAACAAGTCATTTGCTATTTGAAAATATAATTTAAATTACGTGAGATAATAATGAAAACACCGATTTGATAAAATTGGGCTCTAACGTCTTCCCCTGTCAACGTCGAATATGCGTTGCTTCAAGGACTTTCAACAAATGTTCCATATCGCATTATGCTTTCTTGTGGTCATCATGCCATTCTATTTTTGGTGGTGCGTGCAATACCTTTTACAAGATGTGTATTTGAGAGCATTTAACATATTATAATAATATTTAAGATTTCGTTACAGTTCTGAAAGTTACATTTTGAAAGCAGTTGACAGGATAAGTACTTAACTCATGGCCGAGCCGTACAGAGACATAACATCAGTTCCATACACCACCACAACACTTCATGGATGTGAAATGAGATGGTGACATTTAAATCATAGGGATGCAACATCTTGTGGTAATATATGTATTATGCATGACATTTGTGTGATAGTTAGACCACGAGGTTCGTGGTTTAATCGTGGAAGGCCCAGTTAAACAACGAGGCGCGTAGCGCC
>JAUTBZ010136400.1:0-13393 GCA_032361785.1 Lepetodrilus galriftensis | reverse complement strand
GTGCCCGATCGCTGTGTATAGGAGATTGTTACAAGAGTGGTTTCGTAGTAGATATGAAAGCTTTGAGAAACGATACCCAGGTAATGAAATTGAGCTTTTCAACTTCATTTTAATATGGGTGGACAATTTCTGCAGCAAAGTTGATCATTAAATCAATCTTTTTAATAGATAACATCACTGTTATTTCAGATTGGCGAACTGTATTCAACAAATGCCTCAAGTCGGAAGAAAGTGTGTTTCAAAAGACGAAATCATACGAGGCTATCCGGAAAACACTGGATTTTCACCATGTGGTCGTAATACTGGGATATCCGGGTGAGGGGAAAACGACGTGTGCGAAGTACATCGTGGAGGATTACAACTCTCACATGAGAAGTAGCGGACCTAAGTACGAAGCCGTGTACGTCAATTCTCCTGCCGAGTTTAAAGAAAAAGTAGATCCAAAGCTATTCCAGGTTATAATTATCGAGGACATATTCGGAATATATTCCGTCAATTTGACCAAGTTAGAAACATGGCTGGACTACTTAGACACGATGCAGTTCATCATCAAGTCCGGAACGTCTAAACTCCGGTTGGTGATAACGTGTGGTCGTCACATTAACGAGAGAGTCAAGTTATATCTTCACGGGAAATCCGTGTTTAACGAGGTTCAGACTGTAGATATATCGTCAGACGGCTTGAGTCTGACTCCACAAGAACGCGGGGAGATACTCCGCAGCAACGCCGGGCATTTGTCGTACGGCGAGTCCACGGGAATGATGGCGTATAGTTCATACTCAGGCTACCCGCTGTGCTGTCGGCTATACAACATGAGCAAGACGTTCCGGAACTTGGGCAGAGTGTTCTTCAATGATCCCTCCAAATACATTCCCCAGGAAATAGAAAAGGTGGACAGTTTCGACAAGACGGTGTACGGAATTCTCATCTTCACGGCTCTGAACGGAGGAACGCTGAACATCAAAGGGAAGGAATTTGCCGAGTTGGATCAGGAAATGTGGGGCAACTTTAAAACGGTGCTGCGTGTCCTCAACGCCCCAGTGGAGGGTCTGGAGCTGTGGATCCTTCAGGACGCCGCCAGAGTGCTCTCTGGTATCTTCTTAATGCCCATCCAGAACGACCACTACCGGATGGTGCACCACAGTCTTACTGAACACGTCCTCAGACAGTTCTCCTACGGGAACGCGCAGCTTTTGATCGAGATGTCCAGTCCGCTGCTATTCCAGGAATTCATAAAGTCCGGACAGTATTCAGAAGGAATCCACGAACGCACCTTTAACACGTATCCCTTGCAGTACGACGTCCTCGCTTGCAGGTTCGTCTTCGAAATCCTTCAAGGGAAACTGAGAATATCCAGTGCACATCAAGCGTTCACAGATGAGAAATTTGTGGCACATTTCTTCGAATATCTCGATCGACTCGGGAACTTGGAAGCCGTTTACAGAGCTCGCGACGAAACCGGGAACTCCCTGCTGTTCTGGATGGCATGGTACGGGAGAGACTTCGTGGTGAAAAGTTTCGTGGAGAAGGAATCCCTGACGCGTATGGCCGACGACGGGCTTGGTATCGCCGAACAGAGAAATCTGACGCTGCTGGCGACTTGCTACAGAGGCGGGGTCACGGAACTTCAAATCAAGACGTATTCCAGAAGTGGGGCAGACGCGCAGAAGAAAACCACGGCACTGAGTGCGCTCTTAAAAGCAGGAGTTCCCGTTAACTCCACTGCGTCAATGGAAAGAGCTGACGAGATTCTCAACTTCGAGTTCAGCTTCCTTCTAAATAATAAGGCACTTCCCGTGCATTTCGCCGCGCTTGGGAACAACGGTCCGGCGATGAAGCTGATTTTGGAGAGCGGAGTAGACGTTAACGCCACAACTGACTTGGGAGAGACTGCTCTGCACCTCGCCGTTTCCAAGAACGACGTGGAGGTCATACGGCACCTCCTGGCTGGCGGGGCAAAGGTCGACGCTAAAACGAAACTCGGCAAGACCCCGATCCACGATGCAGTGTACTACAAGAAAACGGAGATAGCCAAAGTCCTGTTAAAGTCGGGCGCCAATGTCAACATCGCTGCCGACGACGACCGACCGTTGCTCCAGGTGGCCGTTGCCAACACGGACATGGACATGCTGAAGGTGCTGATCGACCAAGGAGCAGACGTGAAGATGAAGGGAAGGGACGGCTGGACAGCCCTGCACGAAGCGTTCTACTTGGGCGACACTCAGGCCGCGGAATATCTCCTGGACCACGGGGCAGACGCACACGTGTACACAATGGGAGGAATCGCGCCGCTCAACGAGGCCGTATCCAGCGGCGACCGCGACCTCATCGACCTCCTCCTGGAGACCGGCTTCAGCGTCAACACCAGCTCCAGCTCCGGAGAAACCCCTCTGCACATCGCGGCGAAGAACGGCAACCTTGAACTGGTCAAGAAGCTCCTTGACCTCGGGGCTGAGGTAACGTCTCGGGACAGCAAAGGGATGCTCCCGATCAACATCGCCGCCGCGTCTTCGCACAGCGACGTCATGCACTACCTAATGGAGAGGTCCGGAATGAGGCTGCCTCCCAGCGTAACTGGCGATGGTCCGAAGCGTGATAAATATGGTTACGACCCCTATGACATGTACGACGATTACGATGATGATTTCGGGCCTTACGGGCATCCGATGATGATGAGGCGACGCATGATGGAAAGACGGGGTTATCCCTGATCAGAATGAGACATTTCTTGAATTTGTTTTGTTTGTGTGTGTTTTTTAATAAGCCAGCTCAGAGGTTTGAAGAGACTCAGAATACACACATAAAAATTTAAAGCACATTGTAGCACATTGTGTGCTTTAAATTTGTATGTGTGTATTCCGAGTCTAAAGCACATTGTACTATATATTAAAATCGTCGTCGAATGCAACCAAACTTCATAAAGTCTTTTGAAAGTGTCAGTTATCCAGCAACCGCATGTGCTTCACGTGTTCATGCACCGTGCATGGCAGAGGGTATGTGCGATTGTGCGTGTCTCATGACGTGCACGTGTAATATTTGTGCTGTATTGTCAGATAACATCCTCGTAACAGACAATTCGTGAAAAGCAATGTTCTTTTTCACGAATCGTCTGTTACTAGGATGTTATCCTATACGTATAATGCTATTAAAATGCTTATCACAACCACCAGAATACTTTACGGTTGTTGTAACAAACGTGGAACGCAAAATAGATATTAATCACGCATTATTAACTCTACAGCACCTCAGACAATTGTTCATGTGCATGTATATTCTATGCATATTAGAAATTTTGAGCTGGCTTAGTGTGATTTAAAGAATATAAAAGGCATATACTAGTATATCATTCATCCATCAACTAGCTGTGATTGTTATCAATGCTTTTAAAATTTATATCGCTATACAAGCTTTGTAGTATTCAATCTAGTTTCTTTTTAGTTGGTAAAATTTACTATTTCTGCATCCAACTTTGATACTAAAGAGTGTTTGTGTATTTATTTTAGGCTTGCAAATGTCAAAGTGCATGTTAGAATGTGCAGAAGCAGATTTTTTACATGAAATGTACATCAAGTATCTGTCCAGATTTATCATAGAAAATATTTGGATGTAATATGTGCATTGCAATGAGTACAAAATATTTCATTGTTTCGGCATAATGGATTGTTCACACTGGCCCGAATGCCATTCCGTTTGTTTTCCGTATATGACAGAATGTCCCTCCGAATGTGTTTTCCCCAATGTATCACTGAATGCTTTCCGTTTGGTTTCCGAATGTTTTCAGTATGGTTTCAGAATGCTTTCAGAATGGACCAAACTCTTTCCGCATGCTTTCGGCTTACTCAGAAAGTATTCGTCATGTTCTAGGTACATTCGGGGTGTTTGGAAAGCATACAGAACCCAGCACCTCCAAATTTTCATTCCGAATGCACCAAAAACTAGACGCATGCTTGTCGAACGTTTTCCGTACATGCTGTATGCTCCTAGAATGCTTCCCAAATCGGATGGTCGATGAAAATTATTTTGAACATGCACAAAACATTTTTGGAGCTACCGAATGCAGTTCCATTCCATATGCATCTGTACGGAGCCGAACAGCCAGTATGCTCCTAGAACACACCGAATGCTTCCCGAATATGATCCGTTCGCTCCCCGAACACCCAAATTCCTATTCGGAAAACAAACGGAATGGCATTTGGGCCAGTGTGATCGACCCATAAGCAGTTTGTTCAGGAAGACGCTTGAAAACTAAAGCTCAAAATAGGCTCAACGTCTACTTTCAACTTCAATGTGGTGTTGTAGGTTGATGTGTTCATTTGAACCTCCAAGTAAAGGTCGCCCTTGAAATGGCAAAGAATATTACAGGAAATCTAAACTCTCGCACATGTACTGTATGTTTTACTGTTGAGAATGAATTTAACTTTACGCCATCATTTGTGTGCCACAATAAACTGCTTTTTTTCTCCCAATAGAGACCATGTAGTCAGTTCATAGAAACATCCTCCCAATATAGACCATGTAATCACTTTATAAAATCGTGTTAATGTATGAAAAATGTGTCGGTTTTACTACCACTATACTGTCCATGGTTAATCTAACAACCCTTTTATGACACTGCCTTGTATTCCTAATACTGTAAATCATGAAATTAACGAGAGCAGAATATTAATGCAAAAAATGCGACCGCTGTATTGTCGGATTTAATTGCTGCGCGTTAATGGCCGTTCGCATTTTATTGGTGTCGTATTTACGACTAAAATCTAGAGGTCGCATTAAATTAGCAACGCATTAATTTCATGATCTACAGTATATAACATTATATAGCATCACTTTATATGGATTATGTTAACAATTTATTATACAATTTCTAGGTACTAGTATACTATTTTTTGAATAAACAAATTATCATCAAAGTTTGAGTTCAACCTTACAGGAACCTACATAATGTGAACAATGTATACGGTAGACTCGCACGGGTCAATCGGTTGTAACAATGCGTCAAATTGCACTGTGTGAGCATATAGGCCATTACAACGACTGAAATCGCTTGACTAGAAAAAGTTCTACTCGTACGACCAATCGCACTAGACTCATCGTACAACTGATCGACCCGTGTGCGCGAAGCTTTTAGTATTACACAACTTGTGTTTTCACAACAATGAATGAGGAGATGTGTTTGGTGGCTGTCTACCAGATATTGACATTTCTACCAGATATTGACATTTCTGATGGGTATGTGGGCACTTTTGGGGGTTGGACCCAAATAGAAGCAAAATATTTTTACTACCAACTTGAATAGAAGTTCAATACCATAATGAAGGGCCCACATTTCTTCATAAGCACATCCTATAGAACTATGAATTTTGTTGCGAGACGCCCTCTTATACTATATACAGTCAACCTCGGATAAACCGGACAGGACACTCGCACATAAGGGACTGAATCTGAAGTCCCAGGTCCTGTATAACGCTAATTGCGGCATATGCGTATAACAGACTGCATATACGGTAACGGACAGAAATAGCCGGTCCCAATGAGTCCGTTATATGCGAGGTCTACTGTAGAAGTGTTTCAACTGCCATTTTACTTGGAACAGCCCGAAACATTTCTGTGAAAAGTAGAAGCGGAAAATTCTGAAGAACGACACGAAGAACAAACATATAGTTTTGAATAGAATATTTAATTTTCTTGCTGGAATGAGAAATGCGCTGTCCAGTTCGACTGTAATAATTCCAACATTAAACCTTCAAAACAAGGCGTAATTGAGTCCAAGCTAATAGCGATGGTAACATTCAGCTCGTTACTAGGCCACCATATCCATGAAAGGACAGAATCAAAATTAAAATACATGTACTGTTATATGTTTCTATAACAGATGTCAATCTATAATTTAGTTTTCTTTCTGGCTCATTAATAATCTGTCCTGGGGGCATATTCTCGAAATGTTCTTAACAATTCTCATAGTATAGGCTACGAATGGTTCTTAGGCCAAGAAGTTTGTAAGAATATTTCGAGAATAGGCCCCCAGAATGACAAGAATTATTCCAGTTCATGTTTGAATAGAAGAAATTTGAAATTTAATTACGAGTTTCAAGTTATGAAATAGTTTTAAAATCAACTAAAAATCTGATAGAATGACCACTGTGAAATAAGATTTAAATGTTATTTTAATAAATGGTTTAGATTCAAGTTTCTCAAATAAACATATCCTCAAAATACATGGATATGGTTGGCAGTTAGTTCACAAATATGTCATACACCCTCAATGCTGATCAATTGTGTAAAGTAGTTAGTTTTCACAAATAACAGCATCAATAATAACATACAACACAGGCCAACTAAGTTTTCATTAATCTGACCAAGGCATATCATTGTGCGACGAAAGCACAGACATATTACAGTCATTAGTGACAGCAGTGTTCAAAATTCATTTGAAAAAATCCCAATACAGGCATCTCTTGTGCGGAGCTCTACGAGTTGTTTCCCCAGGTTCCCTTTCCACAGAATCGGAGCTCGTCAAGAGGCGTTAACTCGATATGCACGTATTGGTGTTACAACTCTTGTGGCGCAGGACCCTGATTGAAACTTTAAAATAATAGATTTTGCAGTGGGTTAATTTTCAAACGAGTTTCGATCACTGCTGTCTCAAGACCTTGAGGCACCGTCGTTGCCACTATCCAATGAAGTGACGGTCAGGCGACATCATTGACTACGGTTTTCTTGTTAATTTTGAAACTGCGAATACAAACTCCTCGACAGTAATACGTAATATTGTTATACCTGTATTATTAAATAGCGGACTTATTCGGCAAGAGTTGCTCAATACGGCTCCCAACACTGACTAACGTGCATTCTCTCCCTTTAATAAATACAAACTAATAGTGGTACATTCATACACTCAGGCAAATAATATATATATGTATATATATATACTTTTTATATACGATTCACTTACAACAAAATCTGGTATTAAATTGCAACATAAAACATTGGCGAAAGGCAAACGAGTAAATAAGTCGTGCAAACATCACGTTGCCCGTCCCTTGATAAATATCTATACAGTGTAATAACATGATGCCTATATAGCGAATCCTGTACAAAGTGATAACACTATTATGATATGGGGGTGGGTGAAAACTAAAGCCATAAAATATACAACTATAACATAAGCTGGTGTCTAGCACTTGAAGGGCATAATGTATGAACAGCACAGTACATCCAGGTTTTCTAGATGTAAGAAATGATCGGGATAATGCCTTAGAAAAAAACAAAATCAGTTACCGGTATATATGCATGTCCTTCCGTTTTTTGCATGACGAATTCCTGTTCCGTTCTAACTGTGATGTCTTTGCATCAAGTGACAGGAGCAAGAATAGGATGCATACAATTCGATCAATGATAATGTATTATAGGAAGCCGATTCGCATGAACAAGCCTGCTAAAGAGTGAGTTTTGCGACAACTTCCATTAGTCAAGATAAACCCAAATTAGTATATCATAATTTGTGAATCCCAAATTAACAGCAGTATATTAATACTGGTGACAAAGGAAATGAAATTTCTAAATCAAAATGTGTACGATAAATATCCAAAATAAATAAGGCAGCCCAAAATGGTGGTAGGAAATCACTGCAGTATATCTAGACTCGATGATTGCTCATAAATACCCAGGTAGTAGTAGTAGTACCATTATCAACATAAAAGACAAGTTCCCAACACCTGTAACAAGTACAAGTGCCATAGTAGAAAAAATATGCCATTATCTAAATGCCAGGGTCCGGTTGTATGAAACGCTAACACTCCATTAACGTATCATTAAACCTCCATTAACTAATGCAGCATTACATTAGCATAGAAAGTCAATGCAGGAATAATGGCTAATGATGTCATTAGTTAATGGCACTTTCATACAACCGGGTCCTGATTTTTACCATTACAATGTCATCTGTTAGAATATTGGGCACATCATGATGCACTGCTGGACATTTGTGTTTTAATTCAAAGTGAGGCTGCCATCATGTCACCGTAATGCCTTGAAAATCTGCAAAGTGTTCTGGTAACTAAACCAATGTTAAAAGTCCAATCTTGTTATCCTTGAACTAATCTTCAATACTTTTACAACGCTTTTCTGAGTCTACAATGCTGTCATATAACATGCTTTCATATAACTACCCAAAAAAACTAAAAGATAAAAAATTCCAGCTATCAAATGATGTCAATGATAATTACCGGTATCACTTCCCTAGTAGAAATTAGAAAATGTCAGTCATGTCTTCAGTTAGATTTGCTTGAAATCTTCGTTAACACTTTCTTCGCATTAAAGCTTTCCATCAACAATTAACAATCACAAATCCACATTGCTTTAACATGAACAATATACAGGTCTTTTGCAATGATAGAAAATATATCTAAAGTAGCTTGGGGGTGACGAAAAATAATTCTTAGCAGATAAAAATACATTTTACAAAAGCAAATAAATTAAATTTCATCATAAAGATTATGAAATATTCGTCCATAAACTGTACTTCAGTCCATTCTGGCTTCTTGTCGACGACAATACCATCAGCGAAAACAAAGCTTGCGAACTTTAAAACAGTCCAGAAAGCGATGACATGAAAGCAAAGCTCAAAGAACATATTTCACTTTAACCCTCTCCCTGCTGGATTTGACAAAGTCGCTGCTCATTAGGGCATCTCTGGGTTGCCTTCAGCAGGGAGAGGGTTAACAATGATGTTACTTCACACAAAAATAATCCACAAATACAATATATAATAGCATTAATCTTTTTTTTCACATGCAATGATACCAGCACCAAATTAAGTTTGACACTCTTGGAGAGTGCAACAATTCATTTTTAATGTACAGTACAATGATAGTCGATGAAATTATTAGGTATCAGGAATCGAAGAAATCCATCTCAAATTCCAAATGACTTCCACAAATATATTAAGCTATACAAGATTCGTACATACTTTGTATTTCTAGCCTCCTGTATATTTTTAATAAATGAAATTGTATGGGAGTATTCATAACATATCTTTCAGCATGTAAAATACTTAATAATAGCTAATATTACCAACTCCCATAACTCGTGTAATATTTATAATAATATATCTTTAAAGTATAAGATATTGTTCATCAATTCAGCTAATAGATTTAAAATAACAATTTTAGCATATACCATAATACCAGCTTTACATTAACAAGAGATAAATGCAATACGTCCATCGATATATATATATCAGTCCTGTTATTACCATGGTAACAGGTCACATGATCAAACCTCTCGTACAGGCTTAAGTACAAATCTTTGGAGGAATACGGTAGCATCAAATCTACATGGCCAAAAATATATGATGAAATGAGAATGTGTTACACATGCCTGATTTCAACAAGGAAAAACTTGTGGAAATGAAAAATGGCCGACAAAATGACAGGTTTGTGAGGGTAATCCTTGTGTATCAATATGAAATATGATTATTTACCAATTACATAAATGTTAGGCTTTTTCATTTTTATAAAACCACTGTTGGTATCTGATTATTAGTGAATACTATTCTTGAAATCAGTAATATTTTACAGTAGACTTTTATTCAAAACATAACCAATTGGCTACTTTTCGGACAGTGGTACACATCTTTCTAACCTGATATCATCGCCTATGGGCGAGAGATTCCTGCCGCAACGTAAAACATTAATTCAATCAGTCTAACCTGATACCTACTTTCACCTTCATAAACCCCTCCGTTTTGTCATCCATTTTTATTTTCCATTTTCAAGCGTGTGAACATCTTCCCTTGCTGATTGCAGGCAAGGTTCTTGATAATTTTAAATGGTAATCTGGAGAATGTTCCAGACGTTAAATGTAAGAATGGTCGGGCCGAGACTGTGCATCCTCTAGACCAAACACTCACTGACTGCTTTTTCATACGCTATGTTTCTGAACCAGGACAATTTGGCATTAACGGGAACTCCTTTTTGAAGTACCGTAATAAATGTCCTCACTACTTGACATTAGAGTACATATTAACTACGGAAAGGCATATGCCATAGCAATAGAAACTTACCTCTAAAACTGGCACGAATAATCATACAAATAACAAATGTTTACAAAAAATATGAATTTCTACTGACCCTTAGAATACCTTTAGTATTGGGAGAAATGGCCTGGGACAGCGGTAATTTCAAACACTGTGTGTAATGTGTCTTAAACAGTAGCCTATCGTTAGAGGATCTCGCACTTCCAACTAGACAACTCAGTTTTCTAAAGGCCAGTAGTGCATGTTTAAGAAGACAGTGAGCCTGTGGTTTAGAGGATGCACTTTGTGCGGGTGGCTCAATTTCCCACTTTAACCCTCTCCCTGCTGGATTAGGCACATACAGCTCTTTGGGACATCTCCGGTTGCCTCCAACAGAGAGAGGGTTAACCAAACAACACATCTGCGTAAAAGGTGACGGTTATATTTTGGATATATGGAATTGAGATCTTCACACGTACAATACAGCTGGGGGAAATATACACATATACAATCTGAATGATGACAATGGTGATGACGACAACGACGATCGTGATGATAATATTAATAATGATGATGATGATCATGGTGATGTGTAATGTACATATTTATAGATCACATTGGTGTCAATATGGCCAGTATATCACGCATAAACTATGAGTATGGGGGAAAGTGTTATCACGACGTGCATAGCACGTAGACAAAGGTATTCATTCACCTAATCTGCAATTACTTTTTCTCATTGGAACTATCAAAAATGAAAATATTCGTCCATGTAGCAAAAACATAGATGAGATGCATGTAAATTCAGATTGACAAATATTTTGTCCTGGAAATTCATATTTAAATGGTGTACTTTGCATAGGCAGTATACATAAAGGAAGTATACGTAAATGCATTACTTATTGCAACAGATTAAAACACAACATGGTGTGTTCATCGATTGGTAACGCACCAACTTTAATAGACAAGTTATAGATTATTTATTTCACTTGATGCACGTAAAGATGTAGAGTATATATAGAGATGTCAACAAGCTTTACTGCTAGCTTCAATATCAAACTGGTCAAACTCGGAAGTCAGCTAAAAGATGCACTATATGAACTAGCATGCAAGGACAGAATCTGGAATACTGGTTTAACTTTTCAAAGTTCTGGTGGGACCATAGCTCACTCTGTATCATTCATAACACCATTGTTGATGATTGTATGCCAAATTTTAATATCAAGGTCACAGCAAGGTCAGGTACCAGGGTAAGTGAATTATATTCCATGTAAAAATAAAAATTTCATATTTCAAAAAAGTGGCAGCCATATTGAAAATTGAACAATTTGTATGAAGCGATGGTTACTTACTTGACATATTAATAGTTTTAACTTCTTATAAATAAATAGCAAATTGAAAGATAATGATTAAAACCATATCTAATTTTTCACATACAATATTTCTTACTTGCACTTCCAAAGCTTTTTAAATATGGCATCCACAATTCAAATAAACTCCTTAGTAAAGCAGCCGATTGGTTGGAACTTTAGTATAATTCAACAATGATGTAGATAGAAGACAAGCAAGCTATGGCATACACGCAGTCTTTCAGGCCAAATGACAGCTAAAAGAAGCATAACATTCAAGGGAACTAACTCTTGTAATCCTAGAATCATTTCTAAGAAAACCTCTAAATATATTTGAAAGTCAATAAAAACTGGGTATTTACTACAAGTCATACAGCAAATAAATTTCGGAAAAGGAAATTCAAAGGTGGTGTTTTAAAAAAAAATATCTTGTAAAAGTATTATCAAAAATTAGTTGTAGATGACATTAATTTGTGTATTTAATTGGAAACAAAGTTGGAATATTCTTAATAATACGACGTCAACATTCGGTATTATGATACACTATCATAATCAAAGTTGTAAAATATATTATATATTATATATTACTAAAAATCTGTACCAATTTCCTACATTTCAAATAAATTCATACTAGCAAAGCAAATTCTTTTAAAACTACGCTGAAAAGCAAACATAGATTCCAGGTCTGTGCTTGTCGCATTTCAAAGTTAATTTCCATGCAGAGAATACATGGGAACAAAACTTGTTACGTTAATGATGAACATGATAACGCTGGTGTCTGTTAGCGAGTAATGATCTCAACTTTGTGCATGTTAAACACATTTGGATGATGTAACTCGGTGATTTTTAACTTGTGTAAGTCAGTTTATGCAATGATTTCAGTCATAACAAATTCATTCATCACGGACTTCAGTCAACTCTTGCCTTCCCTTCTTCAGAATTCTCAGTGCCATTTGAATGATAAATTCTGCGTAAAAGTTGGCAAATTTTCATTGCATAATGTTCAAAATATATTTTATAATATCTGCACAAACAATGCATTTGTAGGACAGTTTGCACATCAGATTATTAGATTCAAATTTGGCTAACGGTCAAATGTCACCAAAACTTTCTAAAAACTAATTCCCAATATTCGTCAGATTTTTACATCCTGAAATAAAGATGTCTATTAGATTTTGGCTTAAAAATTGTTTTGTTTATTTTTCAGTTTGCAAATAGGATGAAACTGGCGTCTGTAGCACATAGTGTTGTGATAGACCTGCCTTTGAACCGACGAACCAAGGACGTTAAACTTACTTCAATAATTGCATGAATTACCGACCGAGATAGGCATGAGTTGACCGACTCCAATAACATAAACGATGCAAATGCATATATGTGTGTCCATAACAACTCACTCGTTGGTTCTCCAACTTCATTGGAGTATTAGAAATGTATGGTTCATGCTGTGGGAGAGGGGAAAAGATGGAGAATGTGCCTTTAATTCAATGCGTTCATAGACTAGGTCTCAAGAGAGGGGCGTTCTCTAGCAACGGGCCCAATGCTAAGTAGAGAGAGCAGAGGCAAAACGTACATACGTAAGTCCACGGTCAGTTTACCTTCCCCTGAAAAAAGCCATATACATATTGTAGTTGTAGTTGCAAACATTTCGGGTTACATTTGAAGAAAATAAGTTGTGTTTCGAAGTTCTCCGGGTTTTTTTTGTGTCCGTTTTGTTTTAAAAACATCCCTCGCGCCAACTTTCGTCTGAATCTTGAGAGGGCTGGGGAGATGGAACATTTGACCTGAAAAATATACATAAAACATGGCATGACAAAAACTCTGGTATATCGGTACTGTATCAATAGTGTGAATGCTGAAACACTTGGCATTAAAGACAGACCACCTAACAATCATGGGAAAAGTGCGTACACTTTTTTGGTTTCACATTATCGTCTCTTGTGACCTAGGAGATCTGGGGCCGAGATTACGAAACTTTCTGAGTACGATTTCATACTCAACTCAGAATGTTGTTCATAAAACGTCATGT